>CM021101.1:128877694-128893545 GCA_007115665.2 Sequoiadendron giganteum | reverse complement strand
GGGGAAGAAGAGGTAGGGAGGGAGAGATAGGTGAGATAGAGAGAGAGGAGGGAGGGAGGGATATTTAAGGAGAGAGGGGTGAGATAGAGAGAAATAAAGTAAAGAGGGAAGGGGGAGAGAGAGAGGTGATAGAGAGAAGTAAAGGCGTAATGGGAAATGTAGATAGATTGAGAGAGGGAAAGAGAGAGGGAGAGAAAATGAGCTATATAGGGGTAGGCTAGACAGAGATATGTAGAGTGAATTTTGGTGGAAGAGAGAGAGGAGGTAGGGATAGGTAAAGATGGATAGTTGAGATAGATAGAAGGAGAGAGATATAGGTAGAGAGAGGGCAAAGAGATATAGAAAGAGGGGGAGGGAGAGAGGAGAGATAGAAAGAGGGGGAGGGAGGGAGAGATAGAGAGAGTAGAGAGGGAGGAGAGAGATAAGAGAGAATTAGAGAGGGAAAGAAGATGGAGATATTGAGAGAGAGGAGGCAAGGAGGGAGAGAGAAATAGGTATAGAGGGACAACTAGGTAGAGAGGCGTAGATATGAAAGGAGAGATATAGGGAGAGGTAGGGATGGAGAGAGAGGTGAGACAAAAATAGAGAGAGGTCTAGGTAGATAGAGGGAGGAGGAGATAAATAGAAAAATAGAGGGAAGGAGAGAGGGAGGAAGAGGTAGGGATGGAGAGAGAGAGGTGGGAGAGATAAGAGAGAGGAGGGAGGAATAGGTAGGGAGAGAGGGGTGTGATAGAGAGAAAGAGAGTAGAGAGGGAAGGGGAAAGAGAGAAGTGAGATAGGTGATAGAGATGTGTGATGGAACTTAAAATTAGAGAGATGAGGAAGGTGGAGAGATTGAGATGGAAGGAGGGGGGAGAGAGAGAGATGTATAGAGGGATAGGTTAGATAGAGAGAAGTAGAGAGAAAATGTGGGTGAAAGGAAGAGAGAGGGAGAGAGAGAGGGGGAGAAAGAGAGGTGAGATAGAGAGAAGTAGAAAGGGAAGGAGAGAGAGGGGGAGATAGAGAAAATTAGAGAGGGAGGGAGGGAAGGAGAGAAAAGTGAGATAGAGAGAACTAGAGAGGGAAGGAGAGAGAGAATGACAAGATAGAGAGTAGAGAGGGGAGGAGAGAGCGAGGGAAGCAAAGAGAGAGAGAAAGAGAGGAGAGGGAGGGATAGGTAGGTATAGAGAGTAGAGAGAGATATATATAGAGATTCAAGGAGAGGGATGAGAGATAGAAAAATGTAGAGAGGGAAAGAGATAGATATTGGAGAGGGAAGGAGAGAGATATGGACATGTAGAGACATAGTTCTTGAGCTCAAGAAAGATATTGTTAGATAAAGGGATGGAGATAGTGAGAGAGAGAGAGGTCTAGAGAATAAGAGATGAAAATGAGTGAGATAGAGAGAGAAAGATGAAGTATGACCTCCTGAGTACTAAAATTTGACCTCTTGATTACTGAAATTTGACATGCTGATTACTGAAATTTGACTAAGTCTGAAATTTTTAAAATCTTCCAAAAACTAGAATTTTCATTATAACTCTTAGAGATCTGAAACCACTCTCAAACATCCTGCCTATATATACATGAAATATAACTTAAAGTATAAGAAATTAAATTTCCATATTTAAATGTCAACTTATACTTAAATGTTTATTTCATGTATATAGTTTCCTTGACAGAGAAAGCGAAAATCTAGTTTTGTGCAAAGCAGGCCATTTGGCGCTCGTCAAAAGGCCTACTTTAGACATGTTAATTAACAAAATTTGCTAAATTTTCTCATATTTTTGACCATGCTCCCCATCTCATTTGCACGTATTTCAATGCAATTTTATAAAACAAACCATGATAGCGTTAACCTCTATCTTAGCTATCTAAATATATAATTATTTTTTCATTTTGATTTAGTTAAGGTTTTCATCCATGGCTTCTATTGTAAATGCCTTCGTTTTTGGTCAAAAACCAACATGTGCTAGGTTTAAGATAGATTTTTACATGTTCATCGAAATGTGAAACACATTACGTTTTTTTAAACTAGACTCCATTCTACACATGATAAAAAAAAAAATCAATTTTCGATTAGTTTGCAAAAAATTGGGTAGGAGCATGCTCAAATTTCAGCTTTTCAGGATGTGTCCACTTTGAAAAATTATAAAATATTATATATTCATTAAAAAATATATCCGAAAGAAGGAGGATAAACTGCATGGTGTTAGCTAATTTCTCATTGTTGGGATTTTTGAAATTCTAAAAAAAAGTTAACCAAAAAGGCGGGAGCCCTCAGGCACTATGCTATTTTTTTTTATAAAAACAGGACCTATTTCCCCCCGCCCCCCCTTTTTGAGACCCTTAATCTTCATTAATTTCAAAAAACAATAGTAGCTTAGAAACTAGACTCGAAGCACTTCAACTTTTGTTCTTGCCGCATCTTGAAATTTTGAGCGTAACTATCTTCATTTTCTCGTGCAAATCATATTTTCCCGATTTAAAAAAAAAAGTGGCATCTTAAGAACCAAAATTGTGTCACAGATTGGTGAACTTACCCTTATAACAAACCTAATATGAGAGAAGAAGCCCTACTTACCAAGAAAATCCACAGGAGTGTAAATATTGGGAAGAAGAATAATTTCCCTAGTCTTCAAGCTTGAAGAAACCATAGAAATATAATATAATACTTAACGGACTTCCACCAAAGAGGGAAAATCTTCAATGGATTCCATAAACATGTCAAACCCCCAACATTACCTTGGGCTTCAATGCACTAGCATTGACCACACCACCAAATTTTAGGCACCACACCACACATACTCTTTATAGAAAACTTAGTTTCCTAAAGGAAAAGCACATCACGAGAATGACTTTGCACCAAATCACGAACAACATTTTGTCGAGGGCCATTGTTCAAGCCCCTTATATTCCACAAGAGAACAATCATTTCTAGGAAGAGGAAAAATGGGAATCAAGAGTTTTAATAGATCTTGACTCCACCAATGTATCCCCCATCATCTTGATTTTTTCTAAATCCTTCTTTCTCCCAACTTTGGAGGGTTTCTCAAGAGCACCTTTCTTAGGATTTTTTGAAGAATCCCTAAAGGAGGAGAAGTCTTATTTCCCTTATCCACATTAGACACCACCTTCTCCAAAGGAGGAGATTTCTTCGCCTCAATATTTTCCAAAGCTATATGGGCCACATGACCAATAGAGCCCAAAAAGCCTATATCCATATATATTTGAGAAAGAGATAAACCACCATCCAGAGTGCACTAAAGATCTTCAGAAGTAGGACCCTCTTTAACCACCCCCAAGACACTTGAATCCAGGGTCATTAAAGAAGGGTTCCTCTACTGACTCAAGTTATCCAACACATTGAAGTAGTCAAAAGTTTCCCCTTCCTATCTCTCCTTGAAGGTTCTTTTCATTTCATGGTTTTTGTTACGATGCTTTGTAGGAATAAAAGCCTCTTTATCAACCCCATCACTTGAAATAGGAGCTTTGACTTTTTCCTCCTTAAAACGCTTATGAGAGGGTTTAGAAGGTTGGAGCTCAGAAGAACAAAAAAATATGACATCTTTGCAAATGCCTATATTCATGGCACAACTAACAACAAAAAGGAAGAGTCTCATAATCAAACTGTTGCACCCAAGAAGATGAACCCACCTGAATTTCCAAAGAATCTGAAAGAGGGTTACTCAAATCTATTTCAACACACATGCGAGCAAAATGCATTACCTTTCAATCTTTTGTTTGCTAAGAAGGACCCACTAGTTTTCCCAACAGTAAAGCCACCATATGCAGGATGTCATTCTATCAGTATTCAACTAGAAACCAAGGGAGGCACACCCACACAAGCATAGGATTTGGGAGCTCCTTTGAAGGGTTAAAACTAGTGTGCCACAACTTGATGAATAACCCAATCTAATTATGAAAATAAGGCCCTCCTTTAAAGACTCTATGCCGATCATCCATGCAATTAATAATGATCATAAAGAAACTATTGGCCAACAACATCACCTTCATTTCCTCCTGAAGGTTCCATGTCCACCTAGCCCATGAATCTAAAAATGGAAGCAAAACTTGCATTCCCATAAATTTATAAATTAAAGCATGTTTCAAAAATAATTCAACATCCCCGACAATTGGTTCTGATTGAATCACTAGAATAAGCCTATCCTGACTCCTCTCCAGACATCCATTAATTTTTGCATTGTGAGAGCCCCAAGATGAAGCCAGCCCATCAACCCTTAAAGCTTTATTCATGAAATTACTAGCAACAGCAAACTTTGACGAAGATGGGCTATTCATACCCCACGATACCCAAAAATCCATGATTTGATAAAAAATGAATGCTCCAGTGGACACCAACGACAGTAGAAAAAGACCAAGGACCTACTACTTATATCTCCCAAAACCCTACACTAAGGTCAAACACCGAAAACTAGGAAGAAATATATAGAAAAGAAAAAATACCCCACCGTACACAGCAAAAAACCCACCACACGCTGAAATGCTCCCGTGAACGCCAATCTGAAGACAGAAAACCATGCAATGAGGGGCGATCCTTATGCAGGCTGTGCTACAGGCCGCAGGTTTGCAAAGACACCACCTGCAAAAAACAATGCCAGTCCTCCAAAAATTTCATATGGATACGTAATTCACTTTCATTTTAACTTTTTCAAAACTATAGTAAAAATAAAGTAATTAGAATTTAGTGCATTTTAAGAAATAAAATAACATAATGAAAGTATTGAAATAATTTATTTTCATTAAAAATTGGCACTATTAATATTGTCGTTTAATTAAGATATGAAGTAAAAATAAATAAAATTGTAGATCAAAAATATCTTAAATATATGTGTTCAAAAAATACCAAACACCGAGAGACATCTCTTGATATTTTTCAAATAGATGTGTTAAATATATCTATATTATTTTTAGTTGTATTACCACTCATCCTAAGAGTTCGGTATTAGTTCTTAACTTCTCCATTCATCACCTTAATCTACATATTTGGATACAAACTTGACCCAAATTATTTCTATATGTAAATAACCAACATAGGTCATTAGATAAAAATCCATAGCTTAACAAATTAACGAGTTTTTAAACTTAGTTTTATTGGATACTTAAGTAAAGATAATCCTAATAGCTCATCTATACATATACGATATGCATTCTTCTGTCCTTATGGGATAGGAATTCATTTTCACATATGGTACATGTATTCTTCTATCCATATATGATAGGAATTCATCTATCCATATGGTATAGACAAACATAATTAAACAAGAGACTTTACTCATTAAAACAAAATGAGTCTTGAGTCACTCATTGAAGACTACATTTGTCTAATAGGAAGTGGATCAAGGTTGTTGTCATTCAAGAACATATGAATTATAAAGTCTTGATTCCCACCTCAAAATTTAGCCTAAAACCTTAGGGAACCAAGCAATTCTAACTACTGGATTTTTTTTGAGTTCCATACTGTTTAATATTGTTATTTATTAAAACTAAATTTAAATTCTCATGGGATGATAAAGAAACTACCAATGCTATGACTCAATTTATTTTAGGGAGAATTATTTTTATTCTAATCTTGATAAATACTTAAGTAATAATAAAATAGTTTTTTATTTAGTTTATCAATCATCCTTAAATCAATGTATTGCAATCACTTAAATAAAATAATTAAATTCAATAAGAATTCTTGGAGACTTTATGTAATAAAAATTGGCAAAACTAAATAGTTAAAGTAGCTTTGAATAAAAAAATTGAAAACTAATATTAATTACTTGCAACATGAGGATGAAAATCAAATCCTAAGGGCTAATCCTAGTCCTTAGGAGCTCATACAAAATGGTCTTTCCTACGTATAAAGAATCAAAGATACCATAGATCAATGTTTGGAATTTTAACTTTAGTGAATTATCCCAATAGGTGAATGACATCCTAAAATTACACAAACAATTTTAAACTTAATTCTATTTCCTTATGATCATTTCAATGCTAGCATCCACATAGCCAATCAACTCTACACCTTACAATTATGTATATACAAAATCAATAACCCAGTTTTCAACACAAAAATAAAATAAATATACATTAATCATCCATTTTGTTATCGTTTATCTAATGAGATATCCTATGATGGTTTTTGACAGCTTTCAAGGTCATTTTTTTATTACTTCTAAATTACATTACCGGTTTGTCCATTCTAGAAAATTATTTTATTCTACCACCCATTGTGCATTTTGCACACATGCCTCGTGAAATGAGGACCCCCTCTTCTTTTTTTTTTCTTGCATCAGTTTTGGGTTTTTTCTTTTTATCTTTGCATTTAGGCTCTTTTCTTTGGTTGCTTTCAAAATTTTGAGATCCCCTTGAAAATATTGAAAATATGGCTAAGTATGTTGTTGAGGGTTTTGCACTGTGTAATTCCCTTTGTGAGAGATTCCACAGTGCGGGTTTCTAGCTCGCGAATTTTGGTCACTTGTTTATCATTTACATAAATTTTGATGTGGGCTTCCACCTGCGTAATTCCTTTTATAGAATTCTACATTGGTGGTGCTGTATTATTTGGCATCCACATCCTTTCGGCTTGCAAACTCAATCATCACGCATCTCTCCAGCTTCCACATTATCTTTTCCCACAACCTCTTGGCTTTTGCCTTTGAATTTTCTACATCCTTTTGAGCTTTAAATTTTTACATGAGGGTTTTGCATGCTCCACGAGGCCTGAGTGCATTAATTTCCCTATTAATTGTATATATCCTATAAATAGAGGGTAATTGAGTTCATTTTTACCTTTTGTGCATTGAGAACTTGGAGCTCATGGTAGTGTAGATCGGTGATTACCTCGACTGGTTATCATCTCCCACTTCCTCACCATTCACTAAGGTAGGGTTTTGGCCCTTCAAACTTGTGATTTCTGTAAATTCATGTGTTATTGATTTCATGGGTTGGTATATATGAATGGTTCCATTTGAATGGGGATTATATATCACTGTTTCAACTTTTAATGATCTCCCATGAAGTTTTATTGAAACCCATGTCGTCAACTTTACTACTATGAGGTTCAAGTTAGAATTTGTTGCCATCGTAGAATCACCATGCAGTCTTTCCACCGTGAGGATCCATCATGTCAGTGCCATTTTGTATAGCTTGCGTCTTGGTGGAGATTTTAAATTTTTTCCCTTGTAGGTTTATTTTGTCCTCGGTTCTAATTGGTTGGGTCATGGGTTTTATTTTTGAGTGTTGTCTTGTTATTAATGGTGGATAGTCACTTAAGTGATGTTTTATCCCTTTTTGGTCATGACTTTACCGGGCCCTTTTACTCATCCTTTCGATCTTTTGCATCATGACCGTATTATATTTTCATAGTGTCAGGCTAATGAATTGTTTTATATTAACCTCTAAATAATATTTTTGACCTCGAGGGTCATTTCCCCATCCACCTAGTCGGTCCCCTTCTTTATAAATAACATTTTCGCATGTACAGATTGCGTGATCGTCGGATGAAGTGATTTTAATCTGGACCGTTCCTCGCAGACCTCGCAAGGTTTCTGCTAACATCATAAATATGGTGTGAGGCGTGCAAGATGCTGCCACCTGACATATTTGATGGTGGGAACCAGTTTTTCTCATTGACCAATGATGGATGCTAACGCTGACAATTGTTTCTTTACCGACGCATCGTGGTCGTCCCTCGCTGACCTCGCGCAATGAAAACTTAAGTTTCAATAATGTTGCGAGGTGTGCAATTTGTTGACGCATGGACGTCGATGTTGTGTGGTGGTAACCAAGGTGGGGCCCATTCCATGTTGATGTGGTGCCCGGTAGGTGAATTTCCTGTTCGTTTGATGACTAGAGAATGGACATGGCATTTTCAAACTGTTTTGACTTAATCTGAGTCGTTCTCCTGGCAAACATTTCTTTTGATCAATGGTTCGTATTTGAAATAAATTGGTGTTGTACTATAGCCTTTTTATCTCATGCGAGTGAATAGTAATAGTCGAGTTCGACTCTTCTCTTATAATTAAATGTCAAAAGATCAGTGAATTGCTATTTTTGTGTTGTATCTCTACACTGAGGAAGAATTTCCTGATATCGACTGAAGCAAGTCATTGTTGCAATTTTCCAATCTCATTGCCCTTGATGTTCTGTGAATGAAACCGTAAGTAGCACTTATGCCATTTCTTGTAATTTTAGAAGATTTTATGCTTGCTTTTTGAACAATTAGTGATTGTTTCCCGTTTTGTTCCTGAAGAATTGTTTCCATAAATTTTCTTTGAGAGCTTGTCTAGATAATTGCTGGGAATTCTAGAATCATGAGGTATTTTTCTGTTTAAGGCTATAGGGAGAAAATTTTAACTGCTTTCCATTTGCAAGTTTTGAAAACACTAGCTCGAGTTATCATTTGTCTAATATAAATGGCACCCAAGGCCCGAAGTTCTGGTTTTGAAACCACTACCAGGTCTTTCTCCCAAGGCATTTATTGATTTGTTAAAGCCCTCTACTAACAAGAATTAGGAGGGAAAGGTTTTGTTCTATGGGTCCCTAATCTTGGAAGGACGAACAGACAATCAGTGTGCAATTCGAGATGCCAAGTTACCATATACCAAGTGGCAATTGTTCTCCAATTGGTTTGGGAACAAGAATTTTTTGGTCCCTTTGTGTAACCCATGGAGGTTGGACTTGTGTAAGTTGGTGGTGCCTACTATCTACTTGGATGTATATCTTTTAAAGGATGTTGCTACAAGATATGACCCTGTGACCTGAGTTGTCAGAACTCACGCTAGTGTACAAATGATTAAGATAACTAGAGAAGAAATCATAGATATTTTCAGTTTGCACGAATGGATTCGAGATATGGTTCATGTCAACCTTGAGGTTTTCAGACAAGAATATATAAATAGTAAGGGTTTGTTTAGAACATCCCTTTTGATACCTCATTTAGCTGTCTCAGGAAGAGGAAAAAATCAAAAGAAGGTAGTGATCGGAAGGAATAAGCCTGAACCTTTTCCTGTGGACTATTTCTCCAATTATTTCAAGAAGATTATTTTTTCTTTATGTCAAGTTCTTGGAGTCAGTTTAAAGACAACCTTACCTACCGATATTATGTATATGGTTGTAAATCTCCAACACCTGGGTTTCAACGTGGTGTATGATTTTGCCACTTACCTAGTAGAGAAAATGTACACGGGTCCGGTGGCTCTAAAGGAGGGGAGGAATTGGGTTGGATTCAGGTGGTTTTCCTTGTTAATTCACATGTTTTTGTATAGGGGTCAAGCCATGTTTGAAAAAGATATGGAATTAAAGAAGAAGGAAGGTATTATTGAAATGCATGTCCAATATTGGACTAGGATTCTTGACATGCATGATCATAAGTTTGATTATGTAACTTTCCATAATTTCTTTGGATCCAAATTAAGGAAGGCTCTAGTTCATGACCCCCCAAGGATTCCAAAGGAAATTCATGATTTCTTGAGGCCGATCGAGAGGAGATCTGAATTGAACTTAATGCACAAATGGGGAGACATTATCCCCTATCATAACACAACAATTTTTAGGGTTTTTGGCACCAATTTCAATCCAAGGGTTCTGTCAAGGGAGGTGCCCCTTATAATTGGATTTTTGAAATCATGAGGCAGTTGGGAGGCACTCAAGAACTATACTTACCAGTTGAATAGAAGAAGGGTTCCTTCTTCCCTGACTCTACAACATTTGCCAATTTTGTTATGGAAAAGGGAGGATGGAAGGAGTTACACATATTACTTGGGCCTTATAGGCTAAGGATTGTGTGCCTCAGGAATCATGATCCTGAGGGTTTCATCTCTCAAATGAAGGAAAAGCATCAAATAGGAACCTTCTTCCACAATTTCTACTTTCTTGAGGACATCATCAGGAATATTTTTGATTTGGAATTACAAGAGTACAAAAAGGTAATCTGCATTGCCTACTCTAAAATGGTAAAAATTAAGCAGGAGAGAATACCTAGTTTCAATCCCATACCTGATGCCAAAGATGAATTAAGCAGGGCGATATATGACATTGATAATTTTGAGAGTTTGGTGGGGGATTTGAAAGATGAAAGAGTTGTGGAAGAAAGGTGAAAATCACAAATTATCGAGGAGTACCCTGAACTAAGATTGGAGGAGAGGCCCACTTATCAGCCCCAAAAGAATATAAAGGTTTTTTCTAGAAGAAGGGGAAGTAGGGCTGAAGATATTGCTAAAAATATTGCACCATCTTCTTCAAGGCAGTCAGTGCCAAATATTGTTGATTTGGATTCTCCTCTGAGGTTTTCAGAGGAGGCCTGCCCACCATCACCAAAGAGGCAGAAGGTTGAAAGAGTAAGGATGGTTGATTGTGATGGTGCTGAGGATGATGACATTATTGTGACTCCAGATGAAATGCATCAGGAGATGCCATCAGACCCAGTTGACACTACAACAAGTTCAGGGGCAGTTACTTTGAGGTTAGGAAAATATGAAATCAAAGGAATAACAAGTAATGATGATTTGAGGATAGAAGCTTGCAAAGAGTTCATGGTGGGTGACTCTTTTATTCAAACTAACGCATTTAAAGACTTTGTATGGACGGAGCATCTCTCATTATATTCTGAGAAGGTAGTACATGGGAGAATTCTGCATCCAGAGCTCCCAGAGAAGGTAATTTAATCTAAGGTCAGAGAACAAATGAAAGAAAAACTCAAAGAAATAACACTAGAACAGGGCCAAGAATTGGTACAAAAAAGTGGATTACTGTTACTTCTTGAATGGGATATCGTTGATGTTGTGGTGTTCAACAGAATAAGAAGGGCCAATAGGCCACTTCTTGCAACTGATGAGGAGGCTCTATTAGCACTCAAAGGATTGGTCTTTAGTGAGGAATGGGATGCTTTGGCAATCTGGTCTCTATCCACTGGATCCAAAAAACTAATTGTTGCAGAACCATCTAACTTCAATGGTCACTTGGTTGTGAGGAGAGTTGCTGACACCCCAGCATTGGAAGTTGTTGATATGGTCGTGAATGTTTCCAAATTCACTAGGGCAACTATTGAAGATTTAATCAAGGATAGGGATACTCTGAGAGGCCACTATAATGACATTATTATTGAATATAATAAGAGTCAACAAAAGGTAGCAGAGTTAGAAACTAAATTGGCTTTATTGAAGCAACAAATGGATACCATGAGGTCTCAAAAGTAACCCAGTTCTAGCCACACTGTTTCCGACCCACCAATAAAGCAGTCTCAACCTTCTGCACAAGCACAGTCTTTGGCTATTGTTCCATATAATATGGGATAAGTGTCTATTGCAATTGAGAGGGCTACTAGCTGTGGAGGGGGACTCTCTAGGGATAATTTCATTCATTAGGTTGAGGAGTATAAGGAGATGGTAAGGAAAATCTAGGATGCAATAGGGAGAAGCAATTAAGTGATAGTGGACACTGTTTTGAAATATTTAAACAGAAAGGTCCAGAGTAAGCTAAACAGTGTTCATGCAAATTATGTCCTAATGTTGCAAGTACTGAAATTTTTTCGAAGGGATATGGAATTGGCTATCCCATTGCTGAATAGATGGGATCCCAAAATGGAGAAATTGAAATTCATGGTAGTAGGGGAAAAACAACATGGCGATAAATATCCTACTATTATAGCAACATATCAATTGGTCAAGGGAATTGTTGATCAAAAGTTTTAGGGATTTTCCGCCCCTTTGGAGTCCAAGATTAATTTGTTAAAAGATGTATATGATGGAAAGGACTTGACCCCATTACCACATATTTTGCACAGTCAAGATGAAATCAAACCCCTATAGGTTTGGAAGGATCAGATGAACAATATAATAATGGCTCAAACACATGAGATATGCAAAAATGCTGACATCCACATGCTAGAGAATACATTGGAAAAGTTGTCTTTTGTCATTAGTTTATTAGAAAATTTTGATAAAAAGGCCACATCGATAGTGGTGAAGTATGCACCCTATCAAAACAAGGTTGATCAGGTTGTGGCTTTCAAGTGGCCCTTCGAGGAGGATTTTGAATTATGGAAAAAGGTCTTCATTGATGAACTTGAATTATGAATGTTATAGTCGAGAATTGCAACTTGGTCATGTATAATATAGGTCTAGCCATTCTCCTTTTTACTTCAAGTACAGGGTGTTGAGGTGGAATAAGTACTATAATGGTTAAGCATTCCTTTGATGTAAAGTGAGCGGCTTTTGGAGCGATGTTTTCTTCCCTCCTTATCAACTAATGATGATTCTTGTCTTATACTCCCCACTCGCATGATAGAATTGTAACTGAATTAGGAATTAGCGGTCCAATTACAAATGGACATCTTTACTCTTCGGCCTGAAGCTTGTTGGCTCCCTTGTTGTATAAAAGGGAATTCTAGGCCGAGATGGAGGTCTGTTGAAATATTTGAAATATGAGAAATAAGAATCTAGTGATACAAAGAGTATGAATTTTAAGTCCAGGTTTTAAATTTTTGAGTCAGATTGAAGAACTTAGTTAATCATGGGATTCTTGAGCATGTTTGTATCAATCTATTGAATATTTGAAGTTTATTTTCTCTCCTATTGTATTATTTTACATGGGTTATTAATGAAATATCGATCCAAGATGATTTTCATTGATCTTCATTTGTTATTTACTCTGGATTATGTTTAACTATAGCTCTAGTTCAAAGGAGCGGTTAAATTCTTTAGTTAACCAGTAAGTTCATGCAATATAACAAATAGGATTCATAAAGAAGTAATAAACTCAGGTATAGATTTATGGATTGTAATGCAATTTATAATAGATCATAAGTGTTCAAGATGAAATTTACCCTGTAGTTCAATTTTCTCTTTTGACTTTGTGCGTTGGGATATGACACTGGAATTCTGATCACATTTTATTCTTGCATGTTTGTTGTTATGGCCTCAAGATATTTTATTCAAACATTTCCTATCAATTTAATTTAAGTTGAGTTTGTGATTCTCTATTATTTGGACCCGAGCCTTCTTAAGGAATAGCCAATTTCTTGAAGGATTTCATCCTTTAACAATAATTGGGGATCTATCTATTGCTTAGCAGTGTGCAAATGAATCATTTACATATTGTATGGTAAGAGCACATTTAGGGAATACCCTCCCGGATTTTACAGAGTCCGAAGTGTAGGAGAATTAGCCTTATTGCTATTATCATTAAGCTGGCCATAATTTTCCTAGACTTTTATTATTGAATGTGGCAAGTTCATAGGAGCTTCTAGGAAATACATTTGGGTTGTAGTAAAAAATGACAACAGAATGGTGACTTTGCTGGGGAACTATCGAATGAAAAGTCTCTAGTGCAAAACTGGTTTTGTTAGAGTCATTTTTTATAATATACCAGGTTTAAATTATGTGCCTAATTTTTCATATTCGGTGCATGCGTCTAGTTTTCCTAAGTTCTTTGTCAGTGTGTTGCGTAATGTTCAAACTCTTTTTCAAAGTCACGAGTGCAAAATCGAAGTGCAATCACTTCATAATTCCCAATATTTTGGGTGGCAACTCTAATATCTCGAACACAACTATTCATACAAAGTACAAACAACAACGTGCAAAGGAGATTCCTCATACACCAAAGACCATGAAGAAGACTAGAAACTATGCAAAAAAGAACCCGGAGCCAATGCTAGAGCTCAAACCGAGATAGGACAAGAAATGGGTAAAAATAAATGATACCCCAAGTAATTTTGTTTCATCTCCTATCATCTCTTCTCCTACTTTAAATTCCAAAATGAATAGTGCTTTTATTAGTGGAGATTCCTCAGAAGTTATTGTGTCTCAAATGGATCATGGTAGTTTTCCTTTTGAAATGGATCAAGAAGTTGAAGCTGATATGTCCAAAGAGGAGGAGAAATGGGGATTCTGGGAACAGGATAAGCGTTTCCCATAAGCCACAACATCTGGTATTATGTCCATTTTTACCAGACAAAATTTCAAACCATGAGGGATCTCTTTTAATGAGGAAACACCTTTTCTTCAAGATGAAGATCAACCAGAGCAGCCTTACTATACTCCTGCCCCAAGTGAGGTAGGAGATATCCTGGAGAATGAAATGGATATAGACAAGGATATGCAAACCTTAATTGAAGAGAGGTTGCAGGAGGTAGAGAATAATAGGGACAAAATAAGAAAAGAGAATCTGGAAAGATTCTGAACTAAGCAATCTAAAAGGAATGCCCAGAAAAATAAAGTTGAAAAGATGAGGCAAGAAAAAGCTAAGAGAAAAACCGTTGAGGAAAGTGTGGCTAAGGTAACTTATGATAGGGCTCGTGAAGTCCCTAAAGAAACAGTCTCTATGGGAACTTTTGCTACTTTTACATATACCCCGCTATATGAGCTACCTAAACTTCAGATCCATTTGTTGGATCCAAGAAGACAACCTTTATAGACCATGGGAAAGCTCATGTTGACCAACCTCAAAAAAAATCTTACAATTTTTCAAATTATAGAAGCCATCTTAATACTAGTGATGAAACAAATAATGAAGCTAATCCAAGACCATCGGATTTTCCTCAAAATCTCGAGCTCCTAAGATTGCAACTAATAAATGATCAGTTGCAGGCTGATATGAGATAATCCGAAATAGAAGCTTTTAATGTTGAGATGGCAATAAATATAGCTTTCTTAAATATATATATACCCACTCTGCAAGCTTTTGGTTTAGGAAAGAGCGAGAATGAATCACTGAGCAAGAATTTTGAGAGGCAAATACCTAAAGGTGGTGGAGGTGGAGGTGGTCATAAAAACTTTAGCTCTTACTCTAAGGATGAAGAGGGAAGCACTGGTAAGGATAAACAACAAGGTAGTGGTGAAAAGGGTAAACAAAGGGATGATAAGAAATATATTGAGCAACAAAGCACCCCTAGAAGTGGACGTGGTGGAGGAGCACCCCAAATTGATAGATACAAACAATTGTTTTTTGGTAATATTCGGGGGTATCCTAATCCAGTCCTAGATAATGCACGAAAGAATCTCCCAAAATTCATTGGTAATAATTATTTTAGTGGGGAAGACCATTTGAAAGGATTTAAAGGCTTTGTTGAAGACTTTGAGCTATGGGATGATGATGTAGCAATGAAATACTTTATGCAGTCATTAGTTGAAGATGCTAGGGATTGGTATAGAGGGTTACTTGATGCTAGTATTGACTCTAGAGATACCTTTTGTAGAGTTTTCAAGGAACAATACGAGGATCAGATTGACCCCATATTTAAATTAAATGATTTCAATAACATTACCAAGGGGCATAATGAACTAGTTACTGAGTTTAATGTTCATTTCCAAAAGGCTATGACAAGAGTTCCTACATATTTGATGCCTAATGAAAGTGCATGTTTAGTTGTGTATTGTAATGCTTATGATGCTAAAATGTGTTATTTGTTAAGAGATAAAGACCCTCAAAATTTGAAGCAAGCATATAAGATGGTGGTGAACATTGAAAATAATAGAAGAACTTCCCGTAAAGTGGGGAGAAGAGAAGATCCTAAAACTTTTAAAGGCACCAAGAATCAGACTGAAAAGGTTGGTTAACCTACTGCTTCTATTAAGAAGATAGATCATGTCCTTACCTTGCTGCAGAAACAAGCAAAAAATGACAAGCCCCATTTTCAAAGAAATGATAGGCCCCCAAGGCTACAAGACTATCCCTATAATACCAATTGGAATAATGGAAAATCTTTGCAATGAAACCAAAGAAACAATCAAGTTCCACCTGATCCTTTACAAAAGCATTCTCTGAATGCCACAAAAGACTTACCTTGGTGTGAAGTGTGTGGAATGCCACATTCTCCACAATAGTGTGCAGTAGCACAAAATATGGTAGAATCTCAGGATGAT
>CM021101.1:128819190-128877594 GCA_007115665.2 Sequoiadendron giganteum | reverse complement strand
TATAGGGAGGACTTATTCCAACATGAGATCCCATTGAAACCTAATATAAATCCTTTCAGGAAAAAACAGAGACCGATTAACCCTACCCTACAACCCAAAATGCAGGAAGAACTTGCTAAGCTAAGGGAGGCAGGAATCATCAAACTAATTAGGTAGTCATCTTGGGTCTCTAACTTGGTACCTGTTAGAAAGAAAAATGGAGACATCAGGTTATGTGTTGATTTTAGAAACTTGAATGTTGCTTCTTTAAAAGATAATTACCCATTGCCTAATATGGAGGCTATGTTGCAAAAGGTTACATGATGTGAACTGTTATCCATGATGGATGGATTCTCTGGGTACAACCAAGTAATGGTTAAAGATTTTGAGAAATTCAAAACTTCTTTCACCACACCATGGGGGACATATGTGTATGTAAGAATGCCATTTGGATTAATAAATGTTGGAGAAAATTTTCAGAGGGCTATGGATCTAGCCTTTTCTGATTTTGTTGATCTTTTTATTGCCATTTACCAAGATGGTCTTACTGCCCATAGACAAAGTGAGAAGGATCATTGTCCTCACTTAGAGAAAAAATTTATCAGAGCTTTGGAATATGGGATATCTTTAAATCCTTGGAAGTGTGCCTTCGGGGTAAAAGAAGGAAAATTGTTGGGCATCTTGTTTCAAAAGATGGGGTGCAGATTGATCATGAAAGTGTGATTGTTATTGATAGAATTACACAACCAAGAAATGTAAAATGCATCCAATCTTTCTTTGGACAGATAAATTTTCTAAGAAGATTTGTTATAAATTTTGCTGAGATTGTCTGCCCAATATCGAAAATGTTGAAGAAGGGAGAAAAGATAGTATGGATAGGAGAACCATCCAAAGCCTTCCAAGCTATCAAAGATGCAATTAAGTAGGCCCCTATCCTCAAGTCATCTGATTATTCAAAATCATTCCAGTTGTTTACTTTTTCCTCTTTTCACAGTATAGCTGGTGTGTTATTGCAGAAAAACAATGATGGCTTTGAGCAGCCAATTGCATTCTTTAGTAAATCATTGCAGGCTGCAAAATTGAAATATGATATATCTGAAAAGCAGGCATATACTCTGGTAAAGGTAGTTAAGATTTTCAAACCTTATCTAATGGGAGCAATTGTTGTGGCATATGTACCAACGACAACAGTTAAAGATATTTTCACCCAACAAGAGACTATAGGGAGGAGATGTAGGTGGATAAATAGAATCCAAGAGTTTAATATTGACATACAAAATACCAAGCTTGTAAGAGGTCAGGGTCTAGCCAAATTAATGGTTGAGGCAAATTTGGAGGTAAATCAAATAAACCAAATAGATCAACAAAACATTACGCCTATCTGTGATATGCAAACTTGTGGCTAGTACAAGAGGATTGTTGAGTATTTATAGACAATGAAATTCCCTGAAGGTATGCCCCTTACTGAGAAAAGAACTCTTAAACTGCAAGCAATTAGTTATGTCATTATTGATGGTGAGCTTTGGTGGAGGAACTATGAAGGTATTATGCTCAGATGTGTGGATGGAGACCAAGCTGAAGATCTACTGATAGAAATGCATAAAGGAGCTTGTGGAGGCCATTACATGGCTAAGACAACAGCTCATAAGATTCTAAGAGTAGGATACTAGTGGCCTACTATGTTCAAGGATTCCCACAAATATGTTAGAAAATGTGATGCTTGTCAGTGGTTTGCTAGAAAGTTAAACATTTCTGGCAATTTTCCATTGAGACTTGTGTCAGTTTCGGCTCCTTTCAAGCAACGGGGTATTGAATTCATAGGAGAGATATTTGAAAAATATAGTGGAGGACATGCATGGATATTGGTGGCAACTGATTACTTTAATAAATGGATTGAAGCAATCCAAGCCAAAAGGGCCAGAAGTAAAGTTGTTATTGATTTTTTGACTGATAATATTTTAAGCCATTTTGGGGTACCTGAAAGAATTGTTTCAGAAAATGCAATGTGTTTTAGATCTTAGGAATTTGTTAATTTATGCAATCATTATGGTATAACCATTTCATATTCTCTTCCTTATCATCCCCAAGGAAATGGACAGGCATAGTCCAGTAATAAGAGTCTGATAAAGATCATCAAACGTATGATTGAGAAGAACAAAAGGGCTTGGGATTCAAAATTAAAATTGGCACTATGGGTTGATAGGAAAATTGTCAAGAAGGTAATTTTTCATTTGCCTTTTAACATATTTTATGGGATCGAAGCACATATCCCACAACACAACCTGCTAAAGATGTATGAATTTGTCCAGGAATATGATGATGATATATGTGATGAGATGCAACACAGAATGGATGAATTGAATCAATTGGATGAAACTAGAAGAGAAGCTCATAAGAGAAATGAAAAACTACAACTTTAGGTAAAGCACCTTTATGACAAAAGAGCAGTTGAGAGAAAATTTGGCATTGGAGCAATGGTGTTGCTCTAGAATGCAAGATCAGAAAATAAGGGCAAGCATGGAAATTTTGATCCCCTTTGGCTAGGCCCATATATAATTATGGATACACATGGAGAAGAATCATATTTTTTATAGTCACTTGTAGGTGAAGTTCTTGAACTGCCAGTACATGGACAGTTCTTGAAATACTATTTCTCTTGAAGTAGCTCCTTTTCCATGTACGGTGTACAATCCTGTAAGTAATGTATATAGGTGTGTTTCCTTCTATTTTTTTAATTTTGTCTCCTTGTCTCATTCGGACAAGTCCTTGGTTTTGTTTCTCTCTATGTCTGGTCTGCATAACCATAGATTCTAGAATCTTGCTATGCCCACAGGGGGCATACATCCCCAGTCAGAGCCATTGGTGGATCTTTTAAATTTTTCCCCTTGTAGGTTTATTTTGTCCTCGACTCTTATTAATTGGGTCATGGGTTTTATTTTCAAGTGTTGACTTGTTATTAATGATGATCAGTTGCTTAAGTGATGTTTTATCCATTTTTGGTCATGACTTTACCGACCCCTTTTACTCATCCTTTCGATCTTTTGCATCATGACCGTATTATATTTTCATAGTGTCGGGTTGATGAATTATTTTAGATTAACCTCTAAATAATATTCTCGACCTCGAGGGCGATTTCCCCGTCTACCTAGTCAGTCCCCTTCTTTATAAATAACCTTTTCGCATGTGCAAATTATGTGACCATCGGATGAAGTGATTTTAATATGGACCGTTCCTCGCAGACCTCGCAAGGTTTCTACTAACGTCATAAATATGGTGCAAGGCATGCAAGATGCTGCCACCTATCACATTTGATGGTGGGGACCAGGTTTGCTTGTTGAGCGATGATGGATGCCGATGCTAACAGCTGTTTATTTACTGACGAATCGTGGCTGTCCCTCACTGACCTCATGCAATTAAAACTTCAATTTCAATAATGTTGTGAGGTGTGCGATTTTTTGATACGTGGACATCGATGTTGTGTGGTGGTAACCAAGGCAGGGCCCATTCTGTGCTGATGTGGTGCCTGGTAGGTGAATTTCATGTCTATTTGATGACTAGAGAATGGATGTGGCATTTTCAAACTGTTTTGACTTAATCTGAGTCGTTCTCCTGGCCAACATTGCTTTTGATCAACGGTTCGTATTTGAAATAAACTGGTGTTGTACTATAGTTGTTTTATCTCGCGCAAGTGATTAGTAGTGGTCGAGTTTGACTCTGCTCCCATAATTAAATGCCAAAATATCAGTGAACTGTTATTTCCATGTTGTATCTCTACATTGAGGAAGAATTTCCTGATATCGAGCGAAGCAATCTGTTGTTAAAATTTTCCAATCTCAATGCCCTTAATGTTCTACGAATGAAACCATAAGTAGCACGTATGCCATTTCTTGTAATTTCAGAAGATTTTATGCTTTCTTGTTGAACAATTAGTGATTGTTTCCCGTTTCATTCCTGAAGAATTGTTTGAATAGATGTTGTTTTAGAGCTTGTCTAGATAATTGCTGGGAATTCTAGAATCATGAGGTATTTTTCTGTTTAAGGCTATAGGGAGAAAATTGTAATTGTTTTCCATTTGCAAGTATCAAAAACCCTAGCTCGAGTTATCATTTGTCTAATATAAATGGCACCCAAGGCCCGAAGTTCTGGTTTTGAAACCACTACCAGGTCTTTCTCTCAAGATGTTATTGATTTGTTAAAGCCCTCTACTAACAAGAAGCAGGAGGGAAAGATTTTTTTCTATGGGCCCCTACTCTTGGAAGGATTAAGAGACAAGCAGTGTGCAATTCGAGATGTCGAGTTACTATATACCAGGTGAAAATTATTCTCCAATTGGTTTGGGATCAGGAATTTTCCAGTCCCTTTGTGTAACCCAAGGAGGTTGGACTTGGGTAAGTTGGTGGTGCCTAACATCTACTTGGATGTAGATCTTTTAAAAGATGTTGCTGCAAGATATGACCCTGTGACCCAAGTTGTCAGAACTCACGCTGGTGTACAAATGATTAAGATAACCAGAGAAGAAATCACAGAGATTTTCAGTTTGCATGAATGGAGTCGAGAAATGGTTCATGTCAACCTTGAGGTTTTCAAACAAGAATATAGAAATATTAAGGGTTTGTTCAGAACACCCCTTTTGATACCTCATTTGGTTGTCTCAGGAAGAGGAAAAAATCAGAAGAAGGTAGTGATCGGCAGGAATGAACCTGAACCTTTTCCTGTGGAATATTTCTCCAGTTATTTCAAAAAGACTGTTTGTGCTTTATGTCAAGTTATTGGAGTCAATTTAAAGACAACCTTACCTACTGATACTATGTATATGCTTGGAAATTTTCAGGACCCAGGATTCAACGTGGTGTACGATTTTTCCACTTACCTAGCAGAGAAAATGCGCACGAGTCTGGTGGCTCTAAAGGAGGGGAGGAATTGGGTTGGATTCAAGTGGTTTTCCCTATTAATCCACATGATTTTGTATAGGGGTCAGGCTATGTTTGAAAAACATATGGAATTAAAGAAGAAGGAAGGTAGTATTGAAATGTCTGTCCAATAATTGACTAGGATTCCTTTGACATGCATGATCATAAGTTTGATTATGTAACTTTCCATAATTTCTTTGGATCCAAATTAAGGAAGGCTCTGGTTCATGACCCCCCAAGGATTTCAAAGGAAATTCATGATTTCTTGAGGCCGATGGAGAGGAGACCTAAATTGAACTTGATGCACAATTAGGGAGACATTATCCCCTATCATAACACAACAGTTTTCAGGGTTTTCAGGACCAATGTCAATCCAAGGGTTCTGCCAAGGGAGGTTCTGAGGTGCCCCTTAGAATTGGATTTCTAGAAATCATGAGGCAGTTGGGAGGCGCTCAAGAACTACACTTACTAGTTGAACAGAAGAAGGGTTATTTATTCCATGAATATAAAACATTTGCCGATTTTTTTATGGAAAAGGGAGGATGGAAGGAGTTACACATATTAGTTGAGCCTTATAGGCTAACGACTATGCACCCCAGTAATCATGATCCTGAGGGTTTTATCTCTCAAATGAAGGCAAAGCATCGAACATGAATATTTGTCCACAGTTTCTACTTTCTTGAGGACATCATCAGGAATATTTTTGATTTGGAATTACAAGAGGGGAGAAAGGCAATGTACATTGCCTACTCTGAAATTGTAAAAAGTAAGCAGGATAGAATACCTGGTTTCAATCCCATACCTGATGCCAAAGATGAATTAAGCAAGGCAATATATGCCATTGATAATTTTGAGAGTTTGGTGGGGGTTTTGAAAGATGAAAGGGTTGTGGAATAAATGGGAAAATCACAAATTATCGAGGAGTACCCTAAAGTAAGATTGGAGGAGAGGCCTACTTATCAGCCCCAAAAGAAGATAAAGGTTTTTTCCAGAAGAAGGGGAAGTAGGGCTGAAGATGTTCTAAAAATATTGCACCATCTTCTTCAAGGCAGTCAGTGCCAAATATTGTTGATTTGGATTCTCCTCCATGGTTTTCAGAGTAGGCCTGTCCACCATCACCAGAGAGGCAGAAGGTTGAAAGAGTAAGGATGGTTGATTTTGATGGTAATGAGGATGATGACATTATTGTGACTCCAGATGAAATGCATCAGGAGATGCCATTAGACCTAGTTGACACTACAACAAGTTTAGGGGTAGTTACTTTGAGGTTAGGAAAAGATGAAATCAAAGGAATAACAAGTAATGATGATTTGAGGATATTTTGCTTCAAAGAGTTCATGGTGGATGACTCTTTTATTCAAACTAATTCTTTTAAAGACTTTTTATGGAGGGCGCATCTCTCACTATATTCTGAGAAGGTGACACATGAGAGAAGTGTGCATCCAGAGCTCCTAGAGAAGGTAATTCAATCTAAGGTTAGAACAGATGAAAGGAAAATTCAAAGAAATAACACCAGACTAGGGTCGGGCATTGGTACAAATAAGTGGAGTATTGCTACTTCCTGAATGGGATATCATTGATTTTGTGGTGTTTGAGACAATAATAAGGGCCAATAGGCCACTTCTTGTAACTGATGAGGAGGCTACATTAGCACTCAAAGGATCAACCTTTAGTGAGTAATGGGATGCTTTGGCAATCTGGTCTCTATCTTGGGTTTGAAAAACAAATTTTTGCAGAACCATCTGACTTCAATGGTCACTTGGTTGTGAGGAGATTTGTTGACACCCCAATATTGGAAGCTGTTGATATGGTCGTGAATGTTGTGAAATTCACCAGGGCAACTGTTGAAGATTTGACCAAGGACCGGGATACTCTGAGAGGTCACTATAATGACATTATTATTGAATATAATAAGAGTCAACAAAAGGTAGCAGAGTTAGAAACTGAATTGGCTTTATTGAAGCAACAAGTGGATACCATGAGGTCTTAAAAGCAAGTCAGTTCTAGCCACATTGTTTCTCACCCACCAGTAGAGCAATCTCAACCTTTTGCACAAGCACAGTCTTTGGCTATTGTTCCATATAATATGGGACAAGTGCCTATTGCAATTGAGAGGGATACTAGCCCTGGATAGGGACTCTCTATGGAGAAATTGATTCATTAGTTTGAGGAGTATAAGGAGATGTTAAAGCAAATCTGAGATGCTATAGGGATATGCAATTCAGTGATATTGGACACTGATTTGAAACATTTAAACAAAAAGGTCCAGAGTAAGCTAAACAATGTTCATGCAAATTATGTCCTAATGTTGCAAGCACTCAAATATTTTCCAAGGGATAAGGAATTGGCTATCCCATTACTGAACAGATGGGGTCCCAGAATGGAGAAGTTGAAATTCATGGCAGTAGGGGCAAAACAGCATGGGGATAAATATCCTACTATTATAGCAACATATCAATTGGTCAAGGGAATTGTTGAGCATATGTTTCAGGAATTTTCCACCCCTATGGAGTCCAAGATTAAGTTGTTAAAGGATGTATATGATGGAAAGGACTTGACCCCATTGCTGCATATTTTGCATAGTTAGGATGAAGTCAAACCCCTACAAGTTTGGAAGGATCAGATGAACAATATAATGATGGCTCAAACACATGAGATATGCAAAAATGTTGACATCCACATGCTAGAGAATACATTGGAAAAGTTTTCTTTTGTCATTAGTTTATTAGAAAACTTTGATAAAAAGGCCACATCGATAATGGTGAAGTATGCACCCTATCAAAACAAGGTTGATCAAGTTGTGGCTTTCAAGTGGCCCTCTGAGGAGTATTTTGAATTATGGAAAAAGGTGTTCACTGATGAACTTGAATTATGAATGTTATAGTCGAGAATTGCAAGTTGGTCATGAATAATACAGGTCTGGCCTTAGATATTATATTTTTAAAATGCATTCTCCTTTTTACTTCAAGTATAGAGTGCTGAGGTGGAATAAGTACTATAACGGTTAAGCATGCCTTTGATGTAAAGTGAGCAGATTTTGGAGTGATGTTTTCTTCCCTCCTTATCAACTAATGATGATTCTTGTTTTATTCTCTCCACTCGCATGATAGAATTGTAACTGAACTAGGAATTATATATCCAATTACAAATGGACATGTGTACTCTCTGGCGTGAAGCTTGTTGGCTCCCTTGTTTTAAAAAGGGAATTCTTGGCCGAGAGAGAGGTCTATTGAAATATCCGAAATATGAGAAATAAGTGTCTAGTGATACATAGAGTATGAATTGTAAGTCCAGGTTTTAAAGTTTTGAGTCAGATTGGAGAATTTATTTAATCATGGGGTTCTTGAGCATGTTTGTATCAAGATCATGAATATTTGAAGTTTATTTTCTCTCCTATTGTATTATTTTACATGGATTATTAATGAAATATTGATCCAAGATGATTTTCATCAAGATCTTCATTTGTTATTTACTGTGAATTATTTTTAACTATAGATTTGGTTGAAAGGATCAGTTAAATGTTTTAGTTAATCAATAGGTTCATGCAATATAACAAATAGGATTCATAAAGAAGTAATAAACTCAAGTATAGATTTATGGAATTTAATGCAATTCATAATAGATCATAAGTGTTCAAGATGAAATTTACGCTGTAGTTCAGTTTTCTCTTTTGACTCCGTGCGTTGGGATATGGCACTAGAATTATGATCAAGTTTTATTCTCACATTTTTTGTGTTATGGCCTTAGGATATTTTATTCAAAAATTTCCTATCAGTTTACTTTAAGTTGATTTTGTGATTCTCTATTATTTGGACCCGAGCCTTTTTAAGGAATAGCCAATTTCTTGAAGGATTTCATCCTTTAACAATAATTGGAGATCTATTTTTTGCTTACCTGTGTGCAAATGAATTGTTTAAATTTTGTATGGTAAGAGAACATATTAAGGAATACCCTCCTGGATTTTACAGAGTCCGAAGTGTAGGAGAATTAGCCTTATTGCTATTCTTGTTAAGTTGGGCATACTTTTCCTAGACTTTTATTATTGAATGTGGCAAGTTCATAGGAGCTTCTAGGAAATACATGTGGGTTGTAGTATAAAACGCCAATATTTCCTCAATATCCCCTCATCAAAATCCACAAAGCCCTGGCCTGTAGGGTTTTGGTCATGGGTTTCCAATATATGGAGTCCCCCATTAAGTCTTGAACTTGCTTGATCACAATACTTGGGTAAATTTGGCAGCTAACTATCCTTGTGAAAATATTTTGTGGGAAATCTATTGTGGGGTACCTGAGGTGGAAGCCTACACATACTATGCTTAAGAATTGGCTTGGTTCCCTCTGGCTTCTGCGAACACCATTTTTGCATGCTCAAAGTCAAAATTCACTAAGTATTGAATGATTTTGCAAAAATCTCCATGCGAAGTTCCCATTGCAAAATTTTGTGATCATGATCCCTAAATAAATAGCCTATCATCCTCTTGAATTTCGAGGGAGCACCTTCCATACAACCAAGTTAAAAGAAGAAAAATTTCCTAAGTGTTTAGGCCATGCAGGAAACGCGTTATGAAAGTCCACCTTGTAGATTCCACTCAATGGGTTTCCCTTTATGGATTTCCCACTAACTAGTGCCATGTCTAACTGAACCCACATTTCCCATCCCCATGGACCTCTGGAATTTGCAAATCCAACCCCTGCAATGGCTAAAAAACTACAAAATGTAAAAAACTCTTGCATTTTGCCAAATTTTAAGATTTCTCTCTAACATTTAATGTAAATTGAAAGATGATTTGGTCATGATTATGCATAATTTGCACATGAATTAATCTATTTTCCCTACTTGGTCAAATTAATTATTATGTGTCATTTTGCATTTATATAGAAAAAGTGGAAAAAGTCGAGAAGGTAGAAAAGACATCCACAATGAAGTATGAGTTCCGTGATGTTGAGGTGACCTCCAAGATCTCATCCACTTGGGACAAGATTTTTGAAATTGACCTTGGCCATATGGATATTGAGGAATTCAGAGAGCAGACCCTTAATTCTTTGAAGACCGAGTTGTCCAAGAAGATTAAGCGGAGTGGCATTGCACAAGTAGTGGTATTTTTTTCCTCGTTGATTAGCCCCAAGTTGATTCATGGTTATAGAGAATTATACCATAAGGATTCCTTGAGGATAATTACAATAGAAGGAAGGGTGTTAGTAGATTTGTTGGCTTCATCTATTGCAAGAGTATTTGGGATCCCTTCATTTTCTAAGATGCAAGTGATAAGAAAATATTTTGCAACTAAGGTCTTAAAATAAGGTACTACTAGTTGCTTACAAGTAATCAATAAATTGATGCATACTCCTCGGGAAAGTGTTGGTTAATTTCCTAAGATATTGTATAGGAGTGAATTCAATGATCTGGTCACTCTATTAAGCAAGGTTGTAGGGTTTCCTATTACTTCCACATTCGAGGAATAGATGTAATTCTTCATCGAGGAGATCTTAGGAGGAAAAATTATGTTTGATGGGGCTAAAATGACTAGCAACAACTTGCACAAACATTTCTCTGCAATGAAGAAATATTCTAAGTTTGATATGACTTCATATTTCATCTACCTTTTGGCAACCAAATTTCCCTATAGGGGTCTTACAAAGGAAATATAGGGATATGCCTCAATGAATAAATTATTTACGAATACTATCCACAACTCCAGCATCAAAATTTCAAGCATAATTACAAGAGGGTGAATGATACATTCATGATGTACATTGTTAGATCATTGTAGGGAGATTTTGGTACTAGGTTGTCTTATTCTATGAAGGGTATGATATAGAGGTTTGGGTATTGGTTCATACAATTCCCAAAATTCACATATTTTTGGATTGAAGGGTTCTTCGATGCTCCATATAGGGTGCCAAGGTATCCAACTGATAAGATAGTGCTACTTGAGCTAACTGGTAGTTGAGTGCTTCACATCAATTGCTAAAATCTAAGCATAGAGCTAGAGTCTCGTACCCGATGACTTTGGGAGAAGATTGTACGCTTGTCCTTCAGCCCCATCTACAGAGCATTCTAACAAATAAATCTAGGAATATGATTTTTTGACCCACAGTGTGCAAGGTTTTATTCATCCTCAAGGAAAGATGTAGAAATAGGTTGGGAAATTGTAGCACATGTGCACCAATTACACAGACAATTTTTGGGAGAATTGCAAAAAGTATCATGAAGTAAGAAAAATAAATTACATGAGAGTTTCCCTCAAATTTATTCAAACTCTCAATCTATATGCGGTACTCGACCAACTGAAGGAGGATTAAAATGTCCTTGATGAGGAGGCCCATGGTAAAATAGTAAACTTTCCTCTTCCATTGCTGGACTAGACTGATAAGGAGGAAACTGATATTGATGTGATGAATCATCGAGTATTAAGAAGGACAAAGAAGTCAGTTGAAACATAGGTTGCTCACTTGGATAAGCAAGGGGTTGATCTCACCTATGGTGAGTTGGATAAAGAAGAGGCACAAGAAAGTGAAGATGCTAAAAAAATAAATGAAGAAGATCATGTAGGAGAAGCATCAGAAAGAAGTTCTTCTAGAACAGGTGCTCCATCTCCTCCAAACATAAGGGATAGAAAGAGAAAATATGTGCAAGAGTGGAATACAATGGAGAAGCCATGGGATTACAAGAGAAAATTTATAGAGGGTAGCAGACCCACCTCAAAGAAAATGAAGAAAATTGGCACCCTGATAATGGAAACAATCAAGGAGGAGTCATCTCCACCCAAGGCCTCACAAAATCCAACATATCTCATTCATTCACATTCACCCACTCCATATCCTTCTCCTCTACCACCTTCTTCTTTTTCTCATGCTCATCCACCTATCATCTCTTCACCACCTTCCATTGATCTCTCTATCCACCTCGCCTCTTCTACTCTCTTCACCTCTCCCATTAGGTTGGATTCATCACCATCACCTTTGGTTGATTCTTATCCTTCTTCTTCCACCACACCTCAATTAATATTCTCTACCTTACCACCTACCATCCCATCCATTCTCGCTTATGCTCCTTCTATTTCCTTTCTAGATTCTTTCTTGTCTCATTGAAGAGGCCTACGATAACCATTGTCTGATATCCTACTATCTCAAATGAAGAAGGCTCTATTGAGCCAACTTACATTTTCTTCCCCTTCCTAATAGGTTCTTGAGCCTCCAACTATGGAACGCATTAAAAATATTTGGGAACAAATGTAGCAACAAGAGAGAAAAAATCTTGAAGATGTGGCTACACCTGAAGAAGATTTTGTTCCTCTTGAATATAATGAATATGTCAAAGATCCAGGTGATGATATCAAGGTTGTCAAGCCTGAGGGTGTAGATATGGAATAAGATAAATAAGAGGAGGCCTTGAGAGAAGATAAAATAAAAGAAGTACATGAAGAGGAGTTGTTTGAGGAAGAGAAAGAAGAAAATATTGAGTAAGAGGAAGCAAATATTGATGTTGCTCATAAAGAGGAAGCAGGAGAAGACAAGATCAAAAAACATGTTGAAGAATAAAATATTGAGAGGATGAAAGAGAAAAAAGAAAATAAATGGGAAGAAACATTCACATAGCAGCAAGAAGTGGTCTCCCATCATCCTCATCACTAACGACTACCCCTTTATGCTTGGATCAACAATTGAAAGATAAATATCCTATAGTTTGAGACCTGAAGGATAACTTTGAGACATTCTTGGCATGTGTGGGGTTGTAACCAAAAGAAAAGAAGAAGGTCAGGGTTCAATCTCACATCACTAAGGATAATTCAAGATCTTATTTTTTTTATATTGTCACTCTGGTTGTGGACAAGGATGCAGCTTCCATTCTTATTTTTAATTACAAAATAAATTTTATAGATATCAACCCAAAAAAAAGAGTCTAGGAGATTAATGAATTTTAGGGGTCGATAGCTACTATTCTACAAAGGTTGGATAAGGAGTAGGATACTAAGAAGGAGTTCAAGGATTAGGTTGTAAATCTCACCACTTTCTGTAGACACATAAAAGTGACTAAGGCCTGCAAGCAACATTTTAACATCTTCCATCCTAGAATAATTATGACATTTTTATTATGTTTCTAACCCACCTTCAACTATTAATTGAATAATTCATAATTATTTAATTAATTCATAATCGCTCATTCTTCATGATTATTAAATAAATAAATCTTATTTATTTATTTAATATGTCACTAATTATCAAAGTCTTCTTGCAATTAAATAAAATTTTATTTATTTAATTAATCCTTATCATTAATGACCTCCTGATTATTAAATAAATATATTTAAAATATATTTATTTAATGTGTACCTAATTCCTAAATCCTCTTAATTAAAAAGATTTGATAATTTATTTAATTAATTAACTACTTCTTCTAAATTAAATAATTATTTTTAATTATTTAATTATGACATGTAGGGATAACATTAAAATGCCCGAAGGTGTAAAATCCTGGCAAATCTTTCCTTTTATTTGAAAAAATATTAATTTTCCTTGGCGAATCTTATGCACATTATTCAAAAATTTGTAAAATCGTGGCGAATCTTAATGGATAATTGGTAAAAAAAAAAAATCACATTGGCGAATCCTAGTGAATAATCACTAAAACGGTTCATTAAAATGGTGAATCTCTCCTTTAAAAATTTGCATACTTTGTCGGCGTAGTTCCCCCATATTTTTTTTGTTTTTTAAATATTGAAGTAGGGGCTCGGGGGCAGAGCTCCATTATGGGGGTCAAGGGGGAAACGCCCCCTCGCGGGGTCTAGGGACAGCGGCCCCGACATGCTCCTGTCATGATACAGGCAGGGTCGAGGGGCAGAGCCCCTCACCGCCAAGCATAAATTCACTATTGAAAATGCATTGGAGCACACAGGGATCAAGTGTTTTTAAAAAATCTCACTTGAAAATTGGACAACTGCAAGTTCATTCCGTGAGCGAATATCGGCATGAGTTAGCATAATCGGTGGGACACTTAGGGATGTCCTGTCGATACAATGATATAGAGCTTTGATCAGATGTCTTTCCGAGAGCTTCACATGAGTATTGTAGATTCTCTTCATGATTCTCCAAAATTACACAAGTGGTGTACCTGTGCCTTGATGGACCCCACGTGGAGTATGGAAGACTTATCGGCATGAGTGAACATCATCGGTGGGACAGTTAGGGATGTCTCGCTGATACAACAATTTAATATGCACTTAGTGAATTTCATGACTTAGTGAATTTCGTGACTTTATATGCACGTGCCTTTTAAAAAGGTTGTTGAGTCCCAAAATTTTTTTTGGGCCACATGATCAAATCTAATCGTGTGGCCCAAAACAAATTTCGGGCCTCAATAACCTTTTTAAAAGGCACATGCAAATAAAGTCACATAATTCACTTGCAGGCATTCAATTAAAAAGCTAATCGATGACAATAAATAATAAAACTATTAAAGGCTAAAATATCCCTAAAATAAAATGGTAGATTATTATTAGTGGCGAATATACCATAAAAATTCATTGTAAGAATATAAAATTATTGGCGAATATAAGTAATATTTGTAATTACAGTATAAACTACTGGCGAATCAGATCCGATGATGTGTCATTTAAAAAATAATACATTGGCGAATTAATCGAGACAAAAAAAAAAGTTTGTAAAAACCTGGCGATTCGGCATCCTTTCTAGCTTGTATTATTCGCCATTGGAGGTCCCGATTTCAAATATTCGCCAATTGGCAAAGATTCACCACTAAAGTTATCCCTGATGACATGTGACACTTCTATATTTTTAAATAAAACAAAATCATTTAAAAATGTCTCACATGGTTAACTGATTCTTCATTTAGTAATTAATTTCAAAAAACAATTACTTCTTATCTCACAAAATCCCTATTTTGAATTAATTTAATTCAAAATGGAAATATTCTTCTACAAATCAAGTAATTTCTAAAATCTCATCCCCTTATCTTCTATTTTTTACTAATTTCATCTCAAGGTCACATTTATTCTCCACCATTAATTTAATTTATTAAATTAAATCTTGTCCACACATGTGGGGATTGTTGCCCTAACCCTAATTGAGAGTTGTCACCTTGAATCTTAATGATTGATTCTAGGGCATTTCTCAATATCTCATCTAATTCGTCCGTTCAAGATTGCATTTTCTATAAAATGACAATCTTGATCTCATTTTCGGATCGATCATCGCTTAATCTATTTTTACCATTACCATTCTCTCATCTTAGGCTTACATTACTATTTGCATAATAGAATTAAAATTCTAGTTTGCATATAGTTTATTTTATAAATCCTTCAAAGGCTTTGTTAGGACTAGACTTCTTTAGAGTGTGCTCACAAATCTGAGGGCATCCATCATCAACAACAAGCTAGAGGAGGTGCAATGGAAGTCAGCCATGGAGCATAGGAATGGGTGAGATCTTTCTAGTTCTTGCATTTCTTCATTATATCTCCTTTGCATTCTATTGTTTGATTTTTTATTGGCTTGTAGGTATTACTAATCCACTTTTAAATCTTGCAGGAAATTATTCTATCATTACACTTTCATCTAGCAAATACTAGCTCCCAGATAAAGTATACCTGTTGATGTTTCTAATCCAAATCCTTCTATCCAAGGAAGAGGTCAACAAAATGGGGCAAATGTAGAACTGGACTCAGGCTAACACTGACTGGATTGAGTGCATTTCTTACAACAGAGACAAAGCAATAAGTGTTGTGATGGAAATGCATAATAATTATATGATTTTGAAGGAGGTGATTGACAAGGAGATTGAAGATTGTGTCTCCTTAAATATTTTGAGATGATGAGCCCAAAGATGCAAGTAATTCAAAGATTGTCTATAGAAGTGTTGGAAAGAGATAGAATTCTAACAAAGAATAAGGTTGATGAGACTCCATTATGGTTGCATGCACTTTATTTCCACAAGGAAATCATTTCACATTTTTTTCCAAAATTAAGGATAGTTGTTGATAGGATCAATGATATACTATTGAATATTGTGGTAATTTTTTGATAGACATGGTTGGAGCTGCCATTGTTATAGAATATTTGGATGATGCAACCATTAAACATAATTGGTAGAAGAAGATGCATAAGGCTTCCACTGATAGCTTGGATGGGGATTTCTTAAATGTTGTTGCTAGGATGTTTACCAAATAAGAAGAAATTATAGGACAAAGGCAAGCCTAAATAGATTTACATGGAGAGCTATTGGAAGAATACAAGGTCATTGGCTATAGGGTCCAAATGGCACAACCTCCACCACATCAGCAACTGATAGAATTCTTGTCTAATTTTTTCAAATATGTTGTAAAAAAAAAAGAAGCTGGAAATTCTATAATTAATGATAAATATATGTAATTTCTAACTAGCTACACAAGTAGTTACATCAAAGTGAGTGCACCCAACTTTTATGAGATTTTGTAAGATATATTAATATAAATTATATTAGGATATTTTACATTCTCCTAGGATCACATGTGATCCTATTTTGAAATTGGGGATAATTGTAAATGTATTTAATGCACCCCAAATATTTAATGCAATCTAAATCTTGGCCCTTGGTGATGAGTTAATCTCCACCATCCATTTTGTACATTTTTTCTATAAAAGGAAACCTCCTCTCCTTTGCAAGAGGTTGAAAATAATTGTTGTATCAAGTATTCTGAAGCAATAAAATTGAAAGCATTGAAGTGTTGGTATTTTTCTTTGTTATTTTTGGATGCATGGATGATTCTCTCTTCCAAATTTATTTCTAGCATTGCTAGTTTCAATTTAATTTTAATAATGGCCACAACTTGTTCAAGTATTTTGATGAACTTCCAACTCATACCATTTGTAATTTATGGGTTGTAGATTGTAGTGTATGGTTTGTCCAAGTTGTTTTACTACATTAGTTCAATTGTGAATGTTTATACATGTTATGACAAGTTGTTGGGTATGTGTATGAAGTATTTACATTCTAAAAACTTGAAGTTTACCTTTGAAGATTGCACTATTTTAGTAGCATTGCAGGCTCATCCTTGATTAAGTAGAAGTCATTTTATTGAGATTTTATTTATCTGCAACATCTACCATTGTTACAACTATCCTTATGTTTTTAAAATTAGGAATCCTCCAATCCCTTAATATTTTTCTATTTCTTTGAATCTAGGTTAGTTTATAATCAAAGTAGCATCATAAAACTATAATATTTGATTCTGAAATGTCATTTTCAGATTGTAGATCTAAAAGTGCAACTAGGGTTTCAACAGTCCTCAAACTTCATAAACCCTTAGTCCCCCCTTGTGATACCAAAAAATCACATCAAACTACCGAGTTGTATTTTCAATTCAAGACCTAACATCCGAAGCCTTTGGGTCATTATCTAAATATTTTTGACAAAAAATTTCCTTTCAAGAGAGATAGAACACATGTGTTTTATCTGTGTTGTGTAGTGCAAAAACACTCATCAATAGAATTGGCACTAGGAGGTCTCTTAACAAAACTTGGAGCATAAAGGATATTTTTCTCTTGACAAGTTTCATAGAGTACTTAGATCTACACCAAACAAAGGATAATTTATAACTTACATCCCCCACACAAGCTAGAAGAGCTAAAGCATGGGGCATTCATCATAAACTCCACCATCCAAATCTAATTCAACTCCATCTTCGACTTCCAAAAATTTACTTCTTCTGATCAATGAAACCACCTCCACCAATGGTGTGCTTACCCAACAAGCTCTCTCCCCTTACATTCAATGATTACCATGATATTCCTAAAATTCCCAAAAAATTCTATTTAAAGTTCTTCCTTAATGATCCCAACAAAATTTTTCAAGATCATATCAATATTTTTGAAGGAGTGCTCGTGAATAGGACTATCGATCACCAATATGTGTTATGTAGAATTTTTCCCTACTATTTGGGAGATGAATAATTTTATTGGTCCAATAAATTACTTGCAACGTCAATCCACAATTGGAAAGAGATGAAATACACCCTCATAGGAAAATTTAAGATCCCTATCAGCCCTTCGAAATTATATCAGTAGTTTATCTCAATCAAAAGGTAGGACACTGAGTCCAAAGGCTCCTTCAATAATAGATTTCATAGGGCTTATTCTAGATTGAAGGACTCTTATAATGTAGATGATGCATGAACAAGGGAAACCTATTATGAATCCTTGGATTATCTCACCTCAGCCTTTGTGAAGAGGTCTCATCTTGATCTGAAAAACCTAGTGGCAACATACACTAAGGCAATAAAGGAAAGTACTAATTTGGGACAAAACATCTCAGGCCCAACCCAATCTCTAGGAGTGACAACAAGGCAAAATAAAATCTAGGGGTTAAATCATGATTTAACACACCATACTCCTGTCATGAATCAGATCCCACAAATGAAAATTGTACCACATCCAGGGCATCCTTTGATTCAAGTTTTGTCTTTTATGCCAACCTATTTACAAAATCCCCCCCTCATCCTATGTTGTGTGCTTACAAAATTCTATTCCTATCATGTGTCCTATAGAAAATGGTGAGATTAAGGAACTAAAAAAGTAGATGATGAAGGTTTCTATTGAGGTGGCATACCTAAGGAACTAGAATAATTAGTTGTATTTTTTTCAAAGGAACTATTGGTCAAATTACAATAATGATCAAGGTCAAAGTTTGGGTCAGAGTCAAGGGTATGATTGTGGACAAAACAATAATTTTCAAAGACAAAAAAAGATGTGGAATACTCATCCCAACAATGGTGGAGTCCCATCTCCTTTGGATACAACCAATAACTCTGAAAAGCCACTTGGAAGAGTGTACTTATCTAAGGTAGCAATGTTTGGTTGGTGTAAGCTACATAATACCAATCAACACTCAGAGTTGAATTATCCAGAATTCCAAATTACAACAAGTATATTTTAGCTCGAGCTACAAAATGTTGGAAGTGCAAAAATCCACCTATTGTGGGATGTGAAATTGTTCCCTCTCCACTATATGACTCTAGTTTGGTGGTGACCAAGCCCTATTTCCTAAGGCATAATAAAATGAACAAGATATTGAGGGTTCCTTAGCACAATCATCTTAATAAAAAAATTTATGGAATGAGGATTCTATTTCTAACTTGTTTGAATCTAATGTTGAGCACCCTAAAGGAGATGGTATCCAAATGTTGCAACAATGAAGGTATGATTTGTGGAATAGGAAAACTAGGGGTCCCTTTACGACTTCCACTCCACCAAATAATTTTTAGGTCCCAGTTGATCGTAACACAAGTAATAATCCTCCACCACCAAATGTTCCCACACAGTAATTCAACAAAAAATCTCATGCTAAATCAGAAGTTTCTCAGATGGGACAATATGTCACTGAAGAACTCAAAAATATGAAGGCAAGTCTTTAAATTTTTGAGCTATTGAAGGTACTAAATATTTAATCAATTCATTTTTTAATTTAGTAAAAGAGACATCTCAATGGAAGGCTTCATCTAGCACACTTGTCGTTGAGCCTACGATTGAGAAAATTCAAGACAAAGGGAAAAAAAAGGAGAAGGCTCAAGTTTCTCAAGCTAAAACTCCCATAAGCATGTTCAAGGATAGATGTGAGATCCCTCCATTTTTGTTGATGTTGCATATCTTTGGGAAGAATTTGCATAATTTTTTGTTAGATTTAGGTGCTTCAACAAACATCATGACCCTTGTTATGTGCAAGGATTTTGAACTCACTCCTACTCTTTCTCATAGGAAGGTGACACAATTGGATAAAAAAAAAGTACATGTTGTAGGAGAGCTAAATATGATCCCCATGTAAGTGGCATCTGACCCTTGAGTTTATCAATTGATCGATATACAAGTAGTGTTCATACCTAATACATATGACATGCTATTCAGTAGGGACTAGACTAAAACCTTGAATGGATACATACATACTAACCTTTCACACATGTGGCTGCCATGTAAGGGAATTCCTAACTAGATATAGATAGACAAAGAGCCTCATATGAAGCACATGATAACTGAGTACACCAAAAACAATGAGGTGTTGTTTTCAAAAGTAAAGCTAGGAGTTTATATCCTTGTAGCATTATGTACGCCAAGGAGATACTTATGCTTTACACTACACCTCAGGCCTCTAAATATTTTACTTAGATTCCCACTAGTATAGAAGCATGTATTGAGACAAATGATGGATCACAAAAATATGGTGAACTAGGACTCTTTGAATGATTCCAAGAATTCATGGCAAGATGCATTCATGATCAGCTAAGTTTGGGGAATAAGGTGGACTTCAAGGATCTATTACTACCCTGTTGGTGTAGAATTCATGACGCATCCCACTCATAATTTGAGTGTTTCTTATGTCAGACTGTAGTAGAAGAAATCAAGAAATAAATAAATCCTTCCAATCTTGGTGTAGACGGATCTAGTCAGGAAATTCTAGAAGAACAAACAATTGCATTGCAAAGACAACTTGAAAAGGTCTTGCAGCGAAGAGCTAAGGTGCTCTTAGATCATAAGGATAAAACCAAGTTTTGGATGCTCAAATTTGATGGATCTAAATCCAAGAAAGGGGTTGGAGTAGCATTCAAGATGATTGGTCTAGATGGTAAGACTTTCTTTGCTACCCACCAGTTGTAGTTTCACTGCACTAGCAATATTATTGAATATGGAACATTGGTACATAGACTTCTCATGGAAATTTGAAAGAAGGAAAAAGTATTATAGGTCTTTGGTGATTTGGATCTGGTAGTAAAACAAGTAAGAAAGAATTACTCTTGTCATGATAGGAGATTGACTAACTATCAGCATCACACATAGGGCTTGATAGAGTGCTTTGACTCCTTCAACATCCAGCTGATCCTGCAAAAAGAAAATCCCACAATTGATTTTTTTCTCATGCATCCAACACCTACAACCATTATCTTTGTAAGGATTAAAGAAGTTTCCAGTTGAATTGACCCCTATAGCTTTGTGCCTGGTAATGGGACTAATTTTTAAGTCTCTGAAGATGATACACATATCTTGGATTTTATCACCAGCTCAGATGCGTGTACAACACAAATTATAGATGAATTGGAACCACAATAAGTAGAGTTGGATCTAGAAGGGGTGATCAATTTGAAGACGAAACAATTCCTGGAGGCATGGTACAACTAGAATGAATCTTTGATATGGACCAACCATGACAAACAGATCAAAGTGCTAAATAGGAATTGATAGAAAGTAAATGTGAAACCTACAATATGCGTACGATAGAGGACCCAAGGAATGTCTTCATTGGTAAATTTTGTAGCAAAGCAAAAAGAATAGGATAATAAAGGCCAGGCTACATTTATACTAGGATGTGACAGCATGGAGTTACAAATATATAAAGATGTATGATACCTCCATAATAACATACAACATTACTTAAAAGGTGGATACAAATCCCTTTTGAAAGAGGCAATTGTAGAGGAGGGGGGCTGAACTCTCAGGACCCTGAGTCACTAGAGGGTCTATAATGATTAGTTGCCATGATCTACCTCACACTAAAGGTTTTTTAAGGTAAGTTTAGTATTTTAGGAGGGTGAAAAGGAAGGGAAATTGATATGCCACTATCCTTCTGCAAACCCAAGAGGTTTAGTGAATTAGGTGAGAAAATTCTTGAGCCTAAATTGTAACCTTGACATCTCTCTACCAGAGTACTTTAGCATAGAAGATGGACGACACTGCGATGCACTGGAATCCTAATCGGGTGCTAGATTTTATACAAACAAAGAACAATAAGTATAGTTTAAATGGACAAGAATCCACTAATCTAATTGATAAACAGAGTTAGAAGTAATAACAAAAAACTAGAAATGACTAAATAACTAGAACAACAAGAAGAATACTTTAACTTAAGAAATGAAAGTTGATGAGAACAAAGGTGGTAGAAATGAAACTTACGAATGGTCCAGTCTCCTGCAAGCTCCACACGAAGGAAAATCCTACACACAATAGAAAGGGGAAATTTTTTTGGGTTGTTTTGAGGCTTGCCACAGTCAAACCCCTGTTTCGATGTTCCCACCTCCACAAATAGAAAAATATCTACAAGATAGAAAAATTGATAAAGAAATTATGGAAAGAAAGCAATGCCACACAATGCTAACAACTATATGCTATGTAAACGAAATGAAAATGCTAAATGAAATGGATATCACTTCCCAAGAAATGTACCCTTAGGCACATGAAGAGAGATGCAAGCTCTCAAGCTTGTAAGTCCAATAATTGCCACAACAACGAGAGTGAAATCTAGTAGAATAACACCTTCAATCTTCAACAATGGTGGATAATGCAGTGAAAATGATCAAGAAGTGTGTAGAAACATGAAGTGAGAGTGAAGATGCATGAAGAAGATTGAATTGAATGAATGAATGAATGTTTTAGCATGAATTGAGGCCCAAAAGAGTCGTTCAAGATTGATCAAGGGTGCATGGGTGTTATTCTTCATCGCCAATGGAGAATTGTAATTCCTTTGTAGATTCCAAAGTTTGAAATCCTATCAAGATGACAATGTGTCATGTAGATGTCCGCACGCCACACTAGCATCCCTGACAAAAATTCCCCCACCGACACTACAAACAACCACCAAGTGGATGGAAATGGAATGGATGAAGTGAAAAATCATCTTCGGGTATTATTTTTCAAAGGAAAATGGATGCAAATGGGGAATTTACGAGGGGTGAAAATTCACTCCATTACATTTTTCTCCCACTTTAGCGAGCATATGTCCTACTAGATGTGAGGTAAAGTAGATTTAAAGAGTTTAGAAATGTATACCTGAACCATCAAGGAAGTAGACGACAATCTAACCCACCTAAAAGGAAAAGAAGAAGGGATGGATCCATAGGTCCTTGGACCCAAGGAGAGTTGAAAAAAATGTGCCACAAATCCATAGACCTACGAAAGGTGAACAAAAGGCTTTGTAGGTCCCTAGAGTTGTAGAGTTGAACAAAGAGATCCTACAGGATGTAAGCACTTTGCAAGTCCTCAAACTTGCAAAGGAGGCACCAACCAGGTGCTCGATCCTTAAGGAAGACAAATGCAAGAGGATTTGGAAATTCTGATGGGGCCTTATAGATACTGTCTTGCAAGGTCGATTGAAAAGTAGCTTCATAGGCGCACCTACAAAGCAACATGTTAATTTGCAGACAAAACATGTTAGATGACAAAAATAATCCATGTATTCAGATAGGCAGATAGTGACGTAGATAGTCAAAAATTGAAGGAAGAGATTTCAAATGGGTCCCTTGGGAACCCTTCAAAAGAAAAGGGGTCCAATCAAGGGACACTTAGTTTGAAAGTGATAACAATTTTGAAAAGAGAGATTTTTTCACCAATGATCTAGCATCAAGGATTCCTTCTCAAATATTCATTTCATCAAGGAATTTGAAAGAAAGAATGTTCCATCACAAGGGAAAGTACAATTTCTATCTTACGAATCTAAGATGAAAGAAAAGTTCGTCTAGGAATCTATGTTGAAGAATGCATTTTTTTAAAGTAGAGATTTTCAAGGACGAATTGGTTGGGCATCAAATTCACCTTTTGAAAATCAAAGCAGAATGATATCCTCTCCTTAGGATGGTGTGTGTTGAACTTAAAGGCACATGACATCCTAAGGAGAGAAAAGAAAGAATGAGAGTAATGTGGTTTGTGGAACATGTCGATATGTAACCGTGGTAATATTTTTGCACACTCGAGGGACAACACATAAGCACCACAACATCACAACACAAGCAAAGAAGAGTGAAATATAAAAATAAATTACAAACCATGACATAATGAAGAATAGATAGGCGGATCTAATATTTCAAGGTCAGAGATATTCATAAATATAGATATATAGATATAATAATATATAAATGAATTGTCATCAACCCCCTACTATATCCAACCATGTGAAGAAGGGCACATGAAAACAAAATGAAAATAAAAAAATTGGTCAACATAGAAGGGTGGCCTAAATTTCCCCAACACTTTGCATCATCCCCAATTGTCAAAAATCAATACACGAAAAATAGAAGAATGATGTGACAAATAGAGAAAACTTTATGACAAAAAAATCTTGTATCTAAGCACCTATGAGGGTGAAAAGGGTCATCCAAGAACATTTAAAACAAGCATAGGGGAACACAACACACACACAAACAATTCTAATCTACAAATAAAGAAGAGGTTGCCCCCTAGTCCTCATCAACCAAGAATTCATTGTTCTCCCAATCTAGATCACTATAAGGGGACAATTATAATCTACAAATAAAGAAGAGGTGCCCCCTAGTCCTTATCAATGAAGAGGTCATTGTTCTCCCAATCTAGATCACTATAAGGGGAGGGTAGATGAGCCTACAAGGGAGGAATATCAAGGTGTGGACCCTCCAACCCTTCTGCAACAAGAGCCAAGGAAGAAGGCCCTTCAAGGTCTTATCCACTCAACTCCTATGAGGTGAATGCCGATGATCTTGCAAAGATCACTGATAGGTCTTATCCACTCAACGTGCGATGGAGGTGGCACCCACTATCCACTGCTAGCCTCACTGAATGATTCAAAAGTAGTGACAAACTTCAAGGATTTTGAGGTTGCCTTCGTCACTAGGATGGTGCAATCCAATGAAAAACAACCTCCAAAGAAGGTGAACCCTTCCTTCGACCCCCATAGCAGGCAAGGTTGATCACCATATTTTACTTCATCAAAGGATGTGAGATCCCCACAAATTAAGTAGAGGGTGATGAGGAAGAGGAGAAAAATGTGGTAGACACCATAGAGGTGTTCGACATATCCACAAGTTTAAAAAAGGGTGGGATGTCTGTAAGGGACATTTGAAGAGGAGGCTCAACTGAAGGAGCAATGAATACCAACACCCTCTTTAGGTGAGGATCATTCAAGCTCATGGGGGGTCTGGGAGCAAGATTGAGGTAGAGGGAATTAAAGCAGAAACAGTGGAAGAGAAGGAGATAACAAAATATGTCAAAGTGGGAGATGCTATTTCCCCTTCCTTCTTCTGCAAGGAAACCTTCTCAGCATCTAGAGACTTCCTCTAATGCTTGCACTCATGTGGAAGGTGGTTTCTATGACTCCAAGAGCTATAAGTTACATCTTGAGAAGAGATGGAAGGCTCTATTCAGTCATCAAAGTATCTAATCATAACTATGTTTTATGGAGGGAGGGACTCTTGGATGAGAACACGAGGAAGAGATGGAGAGGAATATGAAACAACAATAGGGGGAGTAGACTCAAGCACCTCAACATCGGCCCTCTTCCCATTTACTACCTTAGATGTAGGAGCAAAAGGAGGCCACAAAGGTCGAGATGCAAAGGATGCTTTGATGGAGCCTAAATTTTAAATCCTTGGTCTTCCGTTATTTCTGGTTTGTCTTGTTATTTAGAGGGTACCTGAAGGTGTATTTCTACCTTGCTTCCATGGGACCTTGATATTCTATTGTTGGGTTGGGTCTTTTTCATCATTACCTTTTTGGAGAGGGTCTTTTAAAAACAAACTTATGTCCTTTGTGGTTGTCTAGGCATGGCCCCTTTTAATATAAAATGAAAAAAAAATTTGCCCAACCTTTTATTCGCCTAAGTCTGAATCAGTCCATGCTTTGTCTGTTAAAAACAACCTTGAGTCATCGACTGTCGTTGCCCTAGACAGTGTCCTTTTCCCCTTATTTTCCTAAGTATTTTAATATTTTGTAGGGGTTATTTTACCGACTGTCGGTCTTCTTGAGTTTGATCTTGACCGTAGCCCGCCATCCCACAGTGACATCACTGCTGGCTTTTGGGCGATAGCGATATCACAAGTGGGTGCCACGTGTCTTAAGTTTCCGGTGCTAAAGGAAATAAATAAAGTGCTTAATTTATGCATCAAACTTTCGGGTGTTATTAAATAGGTTACTTAACCACATGAGAAATGCACATGCTTGTAATCAACGGCAATGTCTTAATCTTGATGAAAACGCTACTCGACAGATATATATTGGTGCTACATCCTGTTTTGATAATTGAGATCATAGATGGTGGAGATCAACGGTTGCCCGCTATCGCATGATTCTAAACCAAGAGGGGTTTAGTGATCGCGATATTGTGGGCGAGTGCCACGTATACCTTTTTGAGGTTGTGTTTTATGGTGGGCCCTTGATGATGATGTGGAAGTGTTGTCAGCTTTTTTGAAAACAGTCTTTCGATGGTCTGACAGAAAGATGAGATCGATGGCGAGATTTTAAACTTGCATCAAATGTAATTGAAGTTGTTGGCACGGCATGCAAGTAAGCTTTAATGGAGGATGAGACATCTACTTGGCTTCTTTTTTTATCATTTCTGAGTATTTAAGTTCATAGTCGCATTGCCATAAAGACATTCAAGTGTTTGTGAAGTAATCTAGAGCCAAAGATAGAAGTTTTCAAAGCGATTTCAGCACAGGTTTTTTTTTTGTGTGACGCTAATTTCGTAAGTTGATTTTCTTACCACTATCTCTGTTTGAACGTGATTCAAGAAAGGGTTGCATTGTGTTATTGGTGGTTTTCTTGGTTAAAGTTCTGGGGTTACTGTTCCTTCTGGATTGTGAGAAATTGCAAGATTTTTTTGTAATTCCATTCTGAGTAATTTTAGTTTGTCTACGAATTTGTTTCTGAAGAAAGACCAAGTTGTTAAAATGGCACCACCAAAGCAGCATTCTGGCCGTATTGATTACATACACAGGAATCTATATGATGATTTCCTGGACCAGCTCCCTTTGTCAACAAACGGCAGGAAAAAAGGTTTGGTCTTAATGAATGGGACAGCCCTAGGTGAGGGATTGAGATGTAAAAATTATAATATTGTAGATGCCAGAGTACCTATGATGGGTTTGGAATTGTTCAGAAGATGGTATGGGCAACGAAATGTGTCTCATCCTTTTTCAAATAGTTGGAGATATGACATGGGAATGCTTGTCGTACCAAATGTGTTTCTGGATGTTCACCTACTTAGGGCAGTTGCTACACGATATGAACCTATCACACAAATTATGAGGGATAATGATGGCGGCATTCTATTGAATGTGAATGCTAATAAAATTTGTCAAGTCTTTGATTTGAGTGAGTATAGCTCATTTCTAGTTTGAATTGACTTTGAGGAGATGAAGCAAGAATATGCCAGATCTCAACCTCTTTTTAGGTCAAGATTGCTCCCCCCTCATTTGGCCAGGGCGGGCAGTTCAACAATTCACATCAGCCCAACTGACTGGGAGCCTTTCAGGTTAAGTTGTTTCATTGATCATTTCTTGGCAACGTTCTATTCACTTTGCCAAATCATTGGTTTCAACCCTAACACTGTGATGCCCATCGCTTATATTTTCATGGGGGCTCAGATTCAGCACCCTAATTCTTTTTTGATTTATGACTATGCTTCATTCCTTGTTGAAAGGATACATGAGGGTTTGCTGAAGTTGCATAATGGAGATTCTGGTACTCCTTTCTTTTGGTATTCCTTGTTAGTGCACATGTTTTTGTATGAGAATGCTAACTTCTTCTTGGAGAAAATGGAGTTGAAGCGAGAGGTAAATAGAAAGAGATTACCAGTGTAGGCTTGGAGTGCAAACATGTCTGATAAAAAGGGAGGTGCTAGTTTTGTGTAGTTTGATAACTACTTTGCCTCTAGGCTTAGGGCTAAATTGGTGGTAAATGTGCCGAAAATTCCTAAGGATTTGCATGATTTCCTCCAACCCAAAATAAGGAGACCTGATTTAAAGGTGTGCCACAATTGGGGTGACATTATTCTTTACCTTGTGAGTACTGTTTTGAGAATTTATGGTTTCCGAGGAGCTCCTCATATTCTCCCATATAATGTACCATCAAGGATGGGATTTGCAGAAGTGATGTGGCAATTAGGCTGCATTCATGAAGAAAATTTGACAGGAAGGGGAAAAGGGACTTTGTTCCCTGATTATACAGTTGTCTCTAACTTTGTATTCTCTAAGGGAGGATGGGTCCATTTTGACCGATATTTTGATGAATACCATTTGAAGAATGGATCTAGAAGACAACATCACCCTGAGGGATTCTTTGCCTTATTTAGGTAGAAGATTAAGGGTGGTAAATTTATTCATGTTTTCAACTTCCCTGAAGATTTAATTATAAATGAATTTGATTTGAACCAACAAGAATTGAATAAGGAGAAGTGGATTGCATATGAGAAAATGCTGGCCATGGTACATAAATTGGATCCAAGGTATGATCAATTGATAGAGTTTACTCCATTTCATAAAAGAATTAATTTTTTGATGAGTAATTTCAAGGAGATCATGAACATCTTGAAGACCGAGAAGGCTCATTTAGAATTAGACTTGGGGATTTAGGAATCAGAGGTGAGGCCTGAGGAAATAAGGTCGACTTACCAGCCATCAGTGGATAAACCTCTATATAGGAGGAGGAAAAATAGTAGCAGTGATGAAGAGGCGGGAAATAAAAAGGGAAAACAAATAATGAAAACATCATAATTGTTTGGTCATGGGGTCAGGAAGTCGGGAGGGATAAAAATTATAGATTTGCATTCACCACCGAAAGATGATCCTATGGAGCTATCATCAGAGCCAAGCCCTAAGAGGCAAAGGATTGAGGAACGACGAGAGGATCTGATGGATGAAATATTCATAATTGACCAAGAAATGTAGGTTGGTATCCCCTCTCCTCCTAGATCAGCACAATTAGTGCTCACTGATATGGATATAAAGGGGCAGTATGTGCAGGATGTCAGGATGGAGGCCTGCAAGGAATTCCTGGATGATGATGCCTTTGTGAAAACTCCTGTATTCTTGCAACTGATTTGGAGAATGAAATTAGAAGAATATCAAGACAAGTGCAAGAGCAGGAGGGAGTCAAGACCTGATAGGTCAGACCAGGAGAATAATGATGAAGTAAAGGCCGAATTGATGGAGCAATTAAAAAAATCACTCCTGAGGAAGGAAGGAAACTTGTGACCCAAGCAGGTGTCTTACTCCTCCCTAAATGGGACATAGCTGATGCTATGGAATTCAATGCTATTATGCAATCCAAACATCCTATGCAAAGCAGTGAAGAAGAAGTCAAGGCAGCCCTGCAGGATTCTGCTTTTAGTGAAGAGTATGAGACATTGGCCATATGGGCACTAGCACCTCAGGGCAGAAAACCAAATGTGGCAGACATTAGCCCAAATATAAGAGGCTGACTCATTATCAAAAGAGCTTTTGAAACCTCAATAACAGAAGCCACAAGCATGACACTGAATGTGGCCAAATTGGCCCAAAGGATAGCAGAAAGGGAAGAGGCTGAAAGGAAAAGCCTGATTGAAAAATATAATGCAATAATTGGGGAATACAGTAAAATGCAACAAAGAAATTTTGAGCTACAATCTGAAGTAGATAGGTTAAAGTATGGGTAGGTGGGAAAATCTTCCAATGCTCCTATTGTCAGAGAAATACCTACTACTTTGGGGTCATTACCCCCTACTATCCCGATCATTTCTATCCCTGGATCCCTAATTCAGACATCAGATCCTAGTCATGTGCCAGAGTCGGTTGAAGAGGAAATGGAATATTCTGTGGACCCCACCAAAAAGCAGATGATGAGTAAGATCATAGAGTTATAGGCCGCCCTAAAGGCTAGTGAGAATGATGCCATTGCTAAACACAATGAGGTGGTTGAAACCATGTTGAGGCACTTAAATGAGAAGGTTGATTCTAGGATGCCATCTATTCATTCTTTGTATTCTTTATTTTTGACTGGTTTACAAAATATTAACAGGGATCGGGATGTTGTCTTACCCCTGGTTGAGAAGTGGATCCCTTGTGCCACTGACTTAGACATTATGTTTAGGGCTTCCAAGTTTGATGCAAATAACAGCCCCAATTATTAAAACCTACTCAAAGTTTTGTCAAATCATTAAAGGGATTCTAGGCCCTACCTGATGACTTGAGTAAGAAAATTGGAGAATTGGTAAAAGGTTTTAATGATTGGAGTGATACCTTTTTTCTCGATATACTAGATGCACAAGGAAACATCAAGACACTTCAATAGTGGCAAGAAAGGGTAGAAGAAGTCATCAGTGCACAAATCAAATTGATTTGTGATGACTCAGATCATGACTTGTTAGTAAGCAACATGGATAAAATAACTAATACTAGCATGTTTCTGGAGTCATTTGAAAGAGAAGCCAACCAGGTTGCGGTGAAATTCACACCTTATAATACTACGGTGATTGAGGTGGTGAATTTTAATTGGCCCACAGATGAAGATTATCAAATTTGGGTGGAAAAGTACCTATCTGAAGAGGAATGAAATGGTATCTTCCACCGGTAATTTACAGCTCAGCGGTTACGGTGTAACTAATTATGGTTTTGAGCGTAGATTTTGAGATGTAACCAATGCAACAACTGTTGTATGGAGGCTAAAGATCAACGGGAAGATGCTCCAAGACTTGGTAATCTTAATCATTGTTTTGAGTGGGCACATAGTGGTCCTATTAATTGATGACATGTGTAATTTCTGGCCTGATGCTTGTTTTCTCCTTCATTTCTCTAACGACTTCAAGGCCAGAATTAGGGGTTGGCAAGCCAAAAATTTTGAAGGTCGAGTCTAGGTCTAGTTGCATAACATATTGTAAGAATTTCACTTTTTGATTGTTAAGGCAATTTAGGTTTGGGGTTCTCTTGTAATGGGTTTTATGTTTATGAAATTTCAAGGTTCATAACAGTACTAGCATTTGAGTTACGATGATATATCTCGAGCTCTTGTCTCTCCTGTGTATAGACATATCATAATTTTGAATAAAATGATCAAGGATTATGATGTTCATCTCATTGTTATGATGAGTATGTTTTCGTTTTGTCTTGAATTCAAAGAATTAATTAAATGCTTGGATGGAATCATAAATGGATATGTTTGTAGAAGGATTTGGTAAGAAGTATTGGGCTAGGATAGGGATTGACAATGTTGTAATGCAATATTGCCAATGATCATATGTGTTATGTATTTGAATCTATTGTTATTTCCTGAATGTTTGTAAACTTGACTCCCCAATGGTATATGGCACTAATCTAAATTGTATGAATTTATAAAATCTTGTTTCTATATGCCTTTACTTAGGGCTTGCCGCCAACTTGCAAAAAAAATGACTATCATAAGTTACGAAATGATGTTGTAATCATCTCATGCTCCAAGTGATTGATATTACTGATGAACAACCAATTCATTTCAGTCTTATCTCATTCTGTTGAGCTATTAAGTGAGATTATCTATGAACTTTTAATAACATGTTTATGAGTTTGGTGCAGAGATCATAAAAACGTTATAGGGATGACCCTCTTGGGTCTTGTAGAGCCCAAAGTTTAGGAGGTTATTGTTAAAATCCTCATCAGTTGGTCCGGATCCTCCGAGCTGCCCTTGATTGGAATTGGCAATCCATAGGTAGTTTAGGAGAAAAATCTGGTTTACATGAAAAAACACCAACAAAATGGCGAATCTGTTGGGGAATAGTTGGAAATGCTTCTTGTTAGTAGATCAATTGTCCATTTTACACAGAGTCCATTATAGTATCTCTGAGATTTGATGGTCGAGCCCTTGGCGTTGTGTTTCTTCTATCCAGATCAAGTTTGTTAATTTTTAGAATTGCATATACCTCATGCAAAGTGTCTTGTGCATTGTCAGTACGATAAGTCATGAGGATCTTTTAAAATATTATCATATGTTTTGAATAGTGAATATTCCCAAGATAATTGGGTGGCGACTCTGACAGTCTCTACACCAGTGTGCACTTTATTTGAAGTTTTATATAAATTGAAAGATCTTTGGACACGCATAGAGGAATGAAAAATACCAGGTCATTCATGAAGAATCATCCAGAATCCAAATTGGAAGGTGAACTTCCTAAAATAAAGAAGAAAGATTGGATAAAGAAGAAATCAGAGAATAGCAACGCTGCTCCCGCATCCTAGAATCCTGTACTTCAAGGTACAAGTAAGTCATTACATCCTATCCCTGAAACTTTTGAACATATAACTAGACATTCTGAATAAGATAGTTGTGGATTTTTTGATGCATTGTTTAATACACCGGTCCAAGAGGATGGAATATGTCATAACAAAGGGCCCGTTAGTGTCCAATATACTGACAGAAGAAGTAGGAGTAGAAGTCGAAGCCATCATAGAGAATGCACTAGTGATGTGCCTCCTCCTCCTGCTGAGGATGATGGGACACCTTTATTATTTGAACAGGAAGACACAAATCTGATTGATTTGAGTGAGACATCAAGTTCTGACATAACTTTTCCTGACCCTGAAGATGTTTTTGGGGATATTAATTCTTTAAGAAGAGAAATCAAAAAGCAGGTTGAGCTTAGGATAAATAAAGATAAAGAAAAGGAAACAGATTGGTGAATGCCATCATTGAAAGGGATAGATTGATGAGGCAATTGGCAAAAATAAAACTCCTGAACCAAAATGGACCGGACTTAGAAGAGGAGGGTCCTGTTGTACAACAAATTGTTGATAAAGGAGTTAAGCCAATGTCTAAAGAAGGTCTTGAAGGTCAATATAAAGCTCAACCAAAGCCTACATATGCAATAGCCTTGAATCCTATTAAGTCACAATCAGATAATTCAAATCCTAAACTTGTTGTGGACAAGGGAAAGCAGAAGGCTAAAGGAATCAAAATAACTGAAAGGATAGTTTCCCACCAGCCTAAAAAAGATCCCCTCCCATATGTATCATCACACATAGAAACTGCCTTAGAAAAGACTAGAAGGGAAGGGGAAGCCTTAGCAGAAGAATTAGAGAGGACCAAAATTGAGGCTGCAAATGCAAAGAAAAGAAGGAAAATAAGTTTCCTAAGAATGACAAATCTGGATGGTCTAGCACAAGCCACAACTTCATCAGGTCATCAAGAGATTTTGAAAATTGATCCTAAACCTAGTTAGGAGAATATCACAAGTAATTCTAGCCCAAGGATTCAGGCCACCAAGTTGATTAATTCACATCAAGATGGTTCTAAAGCTCACAAAATTGATGGATCATTGCAAAGGAGGCCTATACAATTGGAAAGATATATACAACTATTCTTTGGTGGTATTCCAGGGTATCCAAACCCTATTCCTGATGAATTAAGGGAAAAGATGAACAAATTTGCTAGGAATAATGCCTTTTCAGCTGAGGAACATTTGAAAGGCTTCATGGATATGTTAAATGATTATGAGGTAGAACATGAAGATTTCGTCATGAAATTTTTTGTCCAATCCTTGACAGAAGATGCGATGGATTGGTAGAGGGGTCTACCAAATGCTAGTATTGGTTCATGGGAGGAGTTTGAAAAATGTTTTAAAGAACAATATGGTGACAAAAAAAATGCTAGTTTTATGTTAAATGAGTTCAACACTATAAAAAGATTAGCTAATGAGCCTGCAATAGAATTTAACCCTAGATTCCAAAAGGCCATGTATAAATTGTTTCAAGTAATGAGGCTTGATGAAAATGTTTGCTTGACTACTTATTTCAATGCTTTTGATGCTAAAATGGCATATCTTCTCTGAGATAAGGACCCTAGAACCATGAGGGATGCTTTTAGAGCAGCTATTAATATTGAAAGTAATAGAAGAGCCTCTAGTAAATGTGGTAGGAGGGAAGAGCCTACTCTTTTGAAGAATCCTAGGGATAGGACTGAGAAAGTCTCCACCGTAGGAATTAAAGATGATGAGAAATGGGATAAGGTTCTTAGCACTTTGAAGGATATTAAATATACTGTTGCTAAATAGGAGAAGGGTCTTCGAGGTGACAAGCAGCAATATAATAAAAATGATAAACCTCCTAGATTGCAAAATTATCTTTACAATACAAATTGGAAGGATGGAAAACCAATATTACCTTTCCAGAAGCCTAAAACTGATCAGCAGATACCAGATCCTTTACATAAGCATTCTGTAAATCTAGCACAAGATAGACCATGGTGTGTGGTATGTGAACACCCACATGATCAGAATTTTTGTGGTGTTGCCCAGCTGCTTGCTGCAGAGGGAAAGGAAGAGAATGTTCATCAGCAGATTTCGAGCAAAATGATGTAGATTGTTGCATGGCCTGGTCATATATTGATGAGGTTGAGTTCTCCTCTGATGAGGAATTGCAAGATCCTGATGTGAATCGTCAATGACAGAAGAGTGAATGGTACCATCAACAAGTTTTTTTTGATAAAGAAGGTGAGTTTAATCACCATGCTTGCAATATGAAACAGGCTGAGGACCAAGTATCCTTACGAAGACCATCAAAAGATGAAATTGCCTGGTTAACTGAAGAGATGGCTTCTCAGATGAGAAGTACATTACAATTAAGGAATAGGATTGTGGGTGGTGAACAAGGCAAGCCTGTTGGTCTTTTCATTAAGGAACAAAAAGGTAAAAAAAAGGATATCAAAGAAGATATTAAAAATGATGTTGTCAAAATCAAGGATGTCAAAACTGACAAGATATCGGCCAAGAAAATTGAGATCCAAAGGCCCAGTGAAGATGCTAATCCTCTATTGGTGAAAACCAAAGTGATTGCCAAGTCTGTTGAAGTATTTCCAGAGGAAAAGCACAAGAAACTTGAAGGAAAACAAAAAAGGGAGAAGAACGAGATTAATGATGGTATGATTCATAATTTCCCCAAATATACACCTGTTGATATATTTCAAGTACTATCTCAAGTTAAGGTTACTATACCATGGCTCGAGATGATGAGAATAGATGAGCATAGAGAAAAGACAATAGCCTTGATTGGTGGAATTCCTAATGATAAATTGGAACAAGGAAATTGTAAAGAAATTATAGAAGTGAAAGAGCTAGAGGGAATTGTAACTCAAATTCCCTAGATGTACCTAGGGAATTCTGTTAATCAGTGTTTGGAGAATATCACACCTTTTTTCTTGAGTGTTAATATCAATGGGAAAACTTTGAGAAATTGCATGATAGATTCAGGGGCATCAAATAATGTTATGCCAGTAAAGATTATGGAATCAATGAGCTTGACAGTTGACACTAATCAGGGAAAATGTTATGCATTGGATTCAAGGGAGGTGCCTGTTATTGGGACTATTAAAGCTCTGCCTTATATGCTTACTCAATATCCTGATAGAGTTTTGGCCATGACTATTTTAGTTGTAGACATTCCCCCCCATTTTGGAATGCTATTATCACAAAAATGGAGTGCCTCAATGGGAGGCAACATGCAATGTGATTTGTCATTTTCTACCTTTTGCATTGATGGAAAAGATGTCAAGATTGAAAGAGAATCAAAGATGCCTCATATGATTGAGCATAGCCCTACTGAGAATTTGACATGTTTTACTGATTGTGGCATAAATGAGTTCAGAGCTGAGGAACCCCCCGGTAATTATGATAAGCTTGTTGCACCAATTGATACAAAAATTGAAAGTTTGTCGGACTATGATGATTTGTGGACTATGTTTTTTGATGGTGAAAATTCCAAGGAGGGATCTGGTGCAGGTGTGTTGTTGAGGTCACCAAGTGGTAAAACTTTTAAATTTTCTTTTACTCTGTTATTTGAATGCACTAACAATATAGCCAAATATGAAGCATTGTTGTTAGGATTAAGGTTGGCTCAAAAACATGGTATCAAGAAGCTCAAAGTGATTGGAGATTCAGAGCTTGTAATCTCCCAAGTCAGATCCCTATACATGTCAAAAAACAAAAGATTGAAACAATATAGAAATGTTGTATGGGATGAATTGGAGAGTTTCGATGCTTTTGGGATAAACTGGATGGAAAGAGGACATAATAAGGTAGTAAATTTGTTGGAAAATATTGCATTAAGGCCGGATGATATGACTTATGCTGGAATTTCAAAGGTTGAAGTGCAAACTAGACCATCTGTTCCTGATAACATCAAGAACTGGCAGGTTTTTGACAATGATGATGATATATTGAGATTTTTAAATTGTGTGGATGAATATGAAACTCAAGAAATAGATTTTGGAGCTTTTGTTGAAAACATTGATGGTAAGGATATTGTGTTTGGGAATGAAGTTATTCAGTTAAAAACTAACACAATTCCTAAGGGTTTAGTTGTCCTTGAAAGGGTGTTTGATAACCAGGATAGGGTTAAGGTTAATCATGCTGCACCTCATCCTAATGATTTGGAGGAGGTGAATTTAGGGACTGATGCATCACCAAAGAAAGTATATATTGGAAAGAAATTGTCACCAAAGGTAAGAAAGATGTTGATTGACTTGTTGAGAAAATTCAAGCATGTATTTGCTTGGTCTTATGATGATCTTAAGGCTTATAGACAAGATTTGTTTCAACATGAGATTCCTTTGAGTAGTGATGCTAAACCTTTTAGGCAAAAGAAAAGACCTATTTATCCTACCTTGGCTCCAAAAATGCAAGAAGAACTCACTAAGTTAAGAGATGCAGGAATTATCAAACCAATTAGACATTCATCTTGGGTATCTAATTTGGTACCTGTGAGGAAGAAGAATGGAGATATTAGACTATGTGGATTTCAGAAATCTGAATGTGTCTTCATTAAAGGACAACTATCCATTACCAAATATGGAAGCTATGTTGCAAAGAGTAATAGGTCATGAATTAATGTCCATGATGGATGGGTTTTCTGGCTATAACCAAGTCATGGTTAAAGAATCTGAACAATTTAAGACAACTTTCACTACACCTTGGGGGACTTATGTATATGTAAGAATGCCTTTTGGTTTGACAAATGCAGGGGATACTTTTCAAAGAGCTATGGATGTGGCATTTTCAGATTGAATTAATTTTTTCTTGGTAATTTATCAGGATGATCTAACAGCGTATTCCAAGAAAGAGGATGATCATTGTGAACATCTTGAGAAAATATTTATTAGGGCATTGGAATATGGCATCTCCTTGAATCCCAATAAATGCATTTTTGGAGTGAGGGAAGGAAAGTTGTTAGGGCATAATGTTTCTAAGGATGGGGTTAGAATTGATCCAGAGAGGGTAGATGCAATAGACAAGGTTTTGCAACCTCGAAATGTTAAGGGAATCTAGTCCTTTTCTGAGCAAATTAATTTCCTAAGAAGATTTGTTACAAACTTTGCTGAAATAATTTGCTCTATTTCTAAGATGTTTAAAAAGGGGGCCAAGGTCGAGTAGGAAGAAGCATCAAAACAAGATATCCATGATATTAAGCAAGCTATCAAAGAAGCACCTGTGTTAAAAACCCCAGATTTTTCCAAACCTTTGCAGATTTTCTCATTTGCCTCCTTCCACACCATTGCAGCTGTGTTATTACAAAACAATGTTGAAGGTTTTGAGCAACCTATATCCTTTTTTAGCAAATCCTTGCAGGCGGCAGAACTCAAGTATGACATAAATGAAAAACAGGCATATGCACTAGTAAAAGCAATCAAAGCTTTCACGACCTATTTGATGGGAGCTACTATAATCGCCTATGTGCCTAGTGCTGCTGTAAAAGACATTTTTACACAACAAGAAGTGTCAAGAAGGAGTTGTAGATGGATTAATAGGATCCAAGAATTCAACATTGAAATTTAGAATACTAAGTTAGTGGGGGGACAAGGATTGGCTAAGCTTATGACCCAAAGTAATCTGGAAGCTAACTAGATAAATTTACTGAAAGAAGAGGAAAGATCACACATATGTGATATGGATCACTCTAATTGGTATATGGGTGTGATTTATTATTTGCAAAAGATGAAATATCCTGATGAGTTGAGTGAAAATAAGAAAAGGACATTGAAGTTACATGCGATCAAGTATGTTATCATAACGGGAAAACTCTGGTGGAGAAATGGAGAAGGTGTCATGCTAAAATGTGTAGATCAGGATCAAGCTAAGAAACTTTTGAATGAAATGCATAGTGGAGTCTGTGGAGGGCATTATATGGCCAAAACGATTGCACACAAAATAATGACAACTAGATTCTAGTGGCCGACCATTTTCAGGGATACATATTAGTTAGGGAAGAAATGTGATGCTTGTTAGCATTTCTCTGGTAAGTTAAAATTTTCTGGTAACTTACCTTTAAAACCGGTTGCAGTTCAGTCTCCATTTCAGCAATGGGGTATTGATTTTATAGGGGAGATAGCTTGCAAATCAAGTGGGGGTCATTCATGGATATTGCTGGCCACTGATTAATTTACTAAGTGGGTGGAAGCGATTCCAACAAGGAAAGAAATTAGTAAGGTGGTTATTGAATTCTTGATAAATAACATAGTGACCAGATTTGGGTGTCCTGAAAGGACTGTATCAGATAATGCAATCTGTTTTAGATCTGAGGAATACATGGGATTTTGTGAAAAATATGGCATCCAAATTTCTTATTCATCACCTTACCACCCACAAGGAAATGGACAAGCAGAATCCAACAATAAAGGCTTGATGAATATTATCAAGAGGATCCTAGATCAAAATAAGAAGGCATGGGATTCCAAGCTAAAATCAGCAATCTGGGCAGACAGGGTGACTATGAAGAAAGCAATAGGATGTGCCCCATTTGACTTAGTGTATCGGATAAATGCAAGGTTGCCTCAAAATAACCTCATGGAAATGTATAAATTTGTCTAGATGTATGATAATGAGATAGAAGACGAGATGCAACTAAGATTGGAAGCCCTCATAGAGTTAGATGAAACTAGAAGGGAAGCTCAAATAAGAAATGCCAAATTATAGTTGCAAGTGAAAATTTTGTATGACAAGAGAACAATTGCAAGAACTTTCTAGAGTGGAGATATGGTCTTAATGTGGAATGCCAGGTTGGAAGAGAAGGGGAAACATGGAAAATTTGATGCAATTTAGCCAGGACCATTCTTGATAAATGACAAGTGGGGAGAGAGTTCGTACTTTCTCCAAGAAATGACCAGTGAAATTCTTGAATTGCCTATTCATGGACAATTCTTGAAGTCATACTTCAGTTGAGGTACTGTTTTCCATGAACAGTAGGTTTAGTTTTGTTCATAGTTTTGTTGTTGGTCTTGGTTTTTGTGGGTTTGGTCTTTTCTAGATTTTCCTTTTGGTTGTCTCTGCAACTGGTCTGCTCTACCTGAGATTCTGTTATTCTCGCTTCATTCCAATGGAATGAACATACCCAACTGGAGCCACTGATGGAGCCTAAATTTTAAATCCTTGGTCTTTCATTATTTCTGGTTTGTCTTGTTATTCAGAGGGTACCTAAAGGTGGATTTCTGCCTTGCTTCCATGGGACCTTGATATTCTATAGTTGGGTTGGGTCTTTTTTGTTGTTACTTTTTTGGAGAGGGTCTTTTAAAAACAACTTATGTCCTATGTGGTCATCTAGGCATGGCCCCTTTTAATATAAAATGAAAAAAAAATTCACCCAACCTTTTATTCGCCTAAGTCTGAATCGGTCCATGCTTTGTCTGTTAAAAACAACCTTGAGTCATCAACTATCGTTGCCCAAGGCGGTGTCCTTTTCCCCTTATTTTCCTAAGTATTTTAATATTTTGCAGGGGTTATTTTACCGACCGTCAATCTTCTTGAGTTTGATCTTGACCATTGCTCGCCATCTCACGATGACATCACTATTGGCTTTTGGGCAATAGCGATATCACAAGTGGGTGCCACGTGTCTTAAGTTGCCAGTGCTAAAGGAAATAAATAAAGTGCTTAATTTATGCATCGAACTTTTGGGTGTTATTAAATAGGTTACTTAACCACATGAGAAATGCACATGCTTGTAATCAATGACAATGTCTTAATCTTGATGAAAACGCTGCTTGATAGATATATATTGGTGCTACCTCCTGTTTTGATCATTGAGATCGTAGATGGTGGAGATCAACGGTTGCCTGCTATCGCGTGATCCTAAACCAAGAGGGGTTTAGTGATCCCGATATCGCGGGCGAGTGCCACGTGTACCTTTTTGAAGCTGCATTTTATGGTGGGCCATTGACGATGACATGGAAGTGTTGTCAGCTTTTTTGAAGACAGTCATTTGATGGTCTGACAGAAAGATGAGATCGACGGCGAGATTTTAAACTTGCATTAAATGTAATTGAAGTCATTGGTGTGGCATGAAAGTAAGCTTTAATGGCAGATGAGTCATCTACTTGGCTTTTTTTTCATCATTTATGAGTATTTAAGTTCATAGTCGCATTGCCATAAAGACATTCAAGTGTTTGTGAAGTAATCCAGAGCCAGAGATAGAAGTTTTCAAAGCGATTTCAGCACGGGTTTGTTTTTACTGTGTAGCGCAAATTCCGTAAGTTGATTTTCTTACCACTATCTCTGTTTGAACGTGATTCAAGAAAGGGTTGCATTGTATTATCGGTGGTTTTTTTGGTTAAAGTTCTAGGGTTACTATTCCTTCTAGATTGTGAGAAATTGAAAGATTTTGTTGTAATTCCATTCTGAGTAATTTTAGTTTGTCTACAAATTTGTTTTTGAAGAAGCCCTAGTTGTTAAAATGGCACCACCAAAGCAGCATTCTGGCCGTATTGATTACATACACAGGAATTTATATGATGATTTCCTGGACCAGTTCCCTTTGTCAACAAATGAAAGGAAGAAAGGTTTGGTTGTAATGAATGGGAAAGCCCTAGGTGAGGGATTAAGATGTAAAAATTATAATATTGCAGATGCCAGAGTACATATGACGGGTTTGGAATTGTTCAGAAGATGGTATGGGTAGCGAAATGTGTCTCATCCTTTTTCAAATAGTTGGAGATATGACATGGGAAAGCTTGTAGTACCAAATGTGTTTCTGGATGTTGACCTACTTAGGGCAATTGCTGCACGATATGACCCTGTCACATGGATTATCAGGGATAATGATGGCGGTGTTCTATTGAATGTGAATGCTGATACAATTCATCAGGTCTTTGATTTAAGTGAGTATAGCTCATTTCTGGTTCGAATTGACTTTGAGGAGATGAAGCAAGAATATGTCAGATCTTAGCCTCTTTTTAGGTCAAGATTGCTTCCCCCTCATTTGGCCAGGGCGGGCAGTTCAACAATTCACATCAACCCAACTGACTGGGAGCCTTTCAGGTTAAGTTGTTTCACTGATCATTTCTTGGCAACATTCTATTCACTTTTCCAAATCATTGGTTTCAACCCTAACACTGTGATGCCCATTGCTTATATGTTCATTGGGGCTCAAATTCAACACCCTAATTTTTCTATTATTTATGACTATGCTTCATTCCTTACTGAAAGGATACATGAGGGTTTGCTGAAGTTGCATAATGGATATTCTGGTACTCCTTTCTTTTGGTATTCCTTGTTAATGCACATGTTTTTGTATGAGAATACTGACTTCTTCTCAGAGAAAATGGAGCTGAAGTGAGAGGTAAATGGAGAGAGATTACCAGTGCAAGCTTGGAGTGCAAACATGTCTGGTAGCAAGGGAGGTGCTAGTTTTGTGAAGTTTGATAATTGCTTTGCCTCTAGGCTTAGGGCTAAATTGGTGGTAAATGTGCCAAGAATTCCTAAGGATTTGCATGATTTCCTCCGACCCAAAATAAGGAGACCTGATTTAAAGGTGTGCCACAATTGGGGTGACATTATTCTTTACCCTGTGAGTACTGTTTTGAGAATTTATGGTTTCCGAGGAGCTCCTCATATTCTCCCATATAATGTACCATCAAGGATGGGATTTGCAGAAGTGATGTGGTAATTAGGCTGCATTTATGAAGAAAATTGGACAGGAAGGGGAAAAGGGACTTTGTTCCCTGATTATACAGTTGTCTCTGAATTTGTATTCTCTAAGGGAGGATGGGTCCATTTTGACCGATATTTTGATGAATACCATTTGAAGAATGGATCTAGAAGACAACATGACCCTAAGGGGTTCTTTTCCTTATTTAGGCAGAAGATTAAGGGTGGTAAATTTATTCATGTTTTCAACTTCCCTGAAGATTTAATTAGAAATGAATTTGATTTGAACCAACAAGAATTGAATAAGGAGAAGTGGATTGCATATGAGAAAATGCTAGCCATGGTACATAAACTGGATCCAAGGTATGATCCATTGATGGAGTTTACTCCATTTCATAAAAGAATTGATTTTTTGATGAGTAATTTCAAGGAGATCATGAACATCTTTAAGACCAAGAAGGCTAATTTAGAATTAGACTTGGGGATTCAGGAATCAGAGGTGAGGCCTAAGGAAACAATGCCAACTTACCAGCCATCAGTGGATAGACCTCTATACAGGAGGAGGAAAAATAGTATCAGTGATGAAGAGGCAGGAAATAAAAAGGGAAAACAAATAATGAAAACATCATCATTGCCGGGTCATGGGGTTAGGAAGCTAGGAGGGATAAAAATTATAGATTTGGATTCACCACCGAAAGATGATCCTATGGAGCTATCATCAGAGCCAAGCCCTAAGAGGCAAAGGATTGAGGAACCACAAGAGGTTTTGATGGATGAAATAGTCATAACTAACCAAGAAATGTAGGTTGTTATCCCCTCTCCTCCTAGATCAGCACAATTGGTGCTCACTGATATGGATATAAAGGGGAAGTATGTGCATGATGTCAGGATGGAGGCCTGCAAGGCATTCCTGGATGATGATGCCTTTGTGAAAACTCTTTTATTCCTGCAACTGTTTTGGAGAATGAAATTAGAAGAATATCAGGACAAGTGCAAGAGCAGGAGGGAGTTAAGACCTGATAGGTCAGACCAGGAGAATGATGATGAAGTAAAAGCTGAATTCATGGAGCAATTAAAAAACATCACTCCTAAGGAAGGAAGGAAACTTGTGATCCAAGCAGGTGTCTTACTCCTCCGTGAATGGGATATAGTTGATGCTATGGCATTCAATGCTATTATGCAATCCAAGCATCCTATGAAAAGTAGTGATGAAGAAGTCAAGGCAGCCCTGCAGGATTCTGCTTTTAGTGAAGAGTATGAGACATTAGCCATATGGGCACTAGCACCTTAGGGCATAAAACCAAATGTGGCAGACATTAGCCCAAATCTAAGAGGCAAGCTCATTATCAAAAGAGCTTTTGAAACCTCAATAACAGAAGCCACAAGCCTGACACTGAATGTGGCCAAATTGGCCCAGAGGATAGCAGAAAGGGAAGAGGTTGAAAGGAAAAGCCTGATGGAAAAATATAATGCAATAATTAGGGAATACAATAAAATGCAACAAAGAAATGTCGAGCTATAGTCTGAAGTAGATAGGTTAAAGTATGGGCAGGTGGGAGAATCTTCCAATGCTCCTATTGTCATTGAAATACCTACTACTTTGGGGTCATTACCCCCTACTATCCCAATCATTTCTATCCCTGGATCCCCAATTCAAACATCAGATCCTAGTCATGTGCCAGAGCCGGTTGAAGAGGAAATGGAATATTCTGTGGACCCCACCAAAAATTAGATGATGAGTAAGATCACAGAGTTACAGGCCGCCCTAAAGGCTAGGGAGAATGATGCCATGGCTAAACACAATGAGGTGGTTGACACCGTGTTGAGGCACTTAAATGAGAAGGTTGATTCTAGGCTGCCATCTGTTCATTCTTTGTATTCTTTTTTTTTGAATGGTTTACAAAATATTAACAGGGATCGGGATGTTGTCTTACCCCTGGTTGAGAAGTGGATCCCTCGTGCCATTGAATTAGACATTATGTTTAGGGCTTCCAAGTTTGATGCAAATAACAAGCCCCAATTATTAAAACCTACTCAAAGTTTTGTCAAATCATTAAAGGGATTCCAGGCCCTACCTGATGACTTGAGTAAGAAAATTGGAGAATTGGTAAAAGGTTTTAATGATTGGAGTGATACCTTTTTGCCCGATATACTAGATGCACAAGAAAACATCAAGACACTTCAAAAGTGGCAAGAAAGGGCAGAAGAAGTCATCAGTGCACAAATCAAATTGATTTGTGATGACTCAAATCATGACTTTTTAGTAAGAAGCATGGATAAAATAATTAATACTAGCATGTTTCTAGAGTCATTTGAAAGAGAAGCCAACCAGGTTGCAATGAAATTCACACCTTATAATACTAGGGTGATTGAGGTGGTGAATTTTAATTGGCCCACAGATGAAGAATATCAAATTTGGGTGGACAAGTACCTAACTAACGAGGAATGAAACGGTATCTTCCACCGGCAATTTACAGCTCAGCGGTTACAGTGTAACTAATTATGGTTTTGATTCCATGACAGTTTTGAGCATAGATTTTGAGATGTAACCAATGCAACAACTATTGTATGGAGGCCAAAGATCAATGGGAAGATGCTCCAGGACTTCGTAATATTAATCATTGTTTTGAGTGGGCACATAGTGGTCCTATTAATTGATGACATGTGTAATTTCTAGCCCGATGCTTGTTTGCTCCTTCATTTCTATAAGAAGGACTTCAAGGCCAAAAGTAGGGGTTGGCAAGCCAAAAATTTTGAAGGTCGAGTCTAGGTCTAGTTGCATGACATATTGTAAGAATTTTTTTTTTTGAATGTTAAGGCAATTTAGGTTTGGGGTTCTCTTGTAATGGGTTTTATGTTTATGAAATTTCAAGGTTCATAACAGTACTAGCATTTGAGTTACGATGATATATCTCGAGCTCTTGTCTCTCTTGTGTACAGACATATCATAATTTTGAATAAAATGATCAAGGATTATGATGTTCATCTCATTGTTATGATGAGTATGTTTCCGTTTTGGCTTTAATTCAAAGAATTAATTAAATGCTTGGATGGAATCATAAATGGATATGTTTGTAGAAGGATTTGGTAAGAAGTATTGGGTTGGGATAGGGATTGAAAATGTTGTAATGCAATATTGCCAATGATCATATGTGTTATGTATTTGAATCTGTTGTTATTTCCTCAATGTTTGTAAACCTGACTCCCCAATGGTACATGGCACTGATCTAAATTGTATGAATTTATAAAATCATGTTTCTGTATGCCTTTACTTAGGGCTTTCTACCAACTTGCAAACAAAATGACTATCATAAGTTATGAAATGATGTTGTAATCATCGCATGCTCCAAGTGATTGATATTACTGATGAACAACCAATTCATTTCAGTCTTATCTCATTCTATTGAGCTATTAAGTGAGATTATCTGTGAACTGTTAATAACATGTTTATGAGTTTGGTGCAAAGATCATAAATACATTATAGGGACCACCCTCTTGGGTCTTGTAGAGCCCAAAGTGTAGGAGGTTATTATTAAAATCCTCGTCAGTTGGTCCAGATCCTCCGAGCTTCCCTTGATTGGAATTGGCAATTTCATAGGTAGATTAGGAGAAAAATCTGGTTTACATGAAAAAACACGAACATGCTCCATGGAGACCCTTACCCTTACCATACAAATAAGCTGAGGCACCATGGATAAGACATGAAGCTCAAATGCCTAATGCTTGGCCTTCCACCAAGTGGGCACCATCAAACTCCCTAAGAGACGTATAGGATAAAAATTCAAAGGTTCCATAGCTAGAAAGGAGGAAGCGAAAAATGGAACAACAAAGGAAGAGGAGGAAGCCTGAGTGGACTTCTTTTACTCCCTTCTTCGAGCAATAGAGGCAGCCTTATGCTACACTATCATGGAGGCTTTAACTGAAATGGCATATGGAGAAGGAGGGTAGGTCACTTTTGGTGTTATGCCCCATTCTTGTATTTCACATAAGTTTGATACAATAGGTTTGTCTTAGGACGAAGTGAACCAATAGGGGTAGGCCATAAGTGATCAAGTGAGTAGCCTCCACGTGCAATCATTAGTTTGTAATCGGTGTTGTGGACTACATGCACAAAACCCTCATGAGAGAACTGCATTCATAGAAACTAGCCAGGGAATGCCTAGTTTCACTCTAAATAGTTCAAACCCTGGGATGATATCAAAGAGTGCATTCACAGTCTTGGGCCCAACTTAGACTGACAAAGGTGATACACCCGATGGGAGGGATGGAAAGCCCATCATATTTATGTATAGTGCTTCTAGACTTTTCATATCCATCCTTATGTAAAAATTTATTTAAAATGATCTCCTCTATGATGATATTCACCCGACATGTAGGGTCAGCGAGAACGATAACTATAGTGTTCTCATTGATACATGTGGGGATGTACAAAGGTGGTTCTCTATTAGCGTTCATTGGAAAATATTGTGAGGTGAGTATTATAGCAGGAGATCCGCTTGTAGGTTATGCATATGGGATGGGTAAATGTAAGAAGGAAGCCATATTTGCATACACTACACAAAACTTTCGCAAGAGCCCCTAAGGGTTTCACAATTAGACGGTGGACCACTTAAGGTTTTTCCTCATAATGATTAGGAATCCTTTTGTCTATGCCACTAGGGGTCATAGGTTGGGTTGCAAGGCTAGGTTTCCTACAACAATGACACCCACAACACTACTAGAATATGAGGGAAGAGTCTTTCAACACTACCAAACAAAACTAGAATGGTTCACATCAGGTTCAAAAAAATATAGAGGAAGGTGATCGAACACTCAGGACTCTGGGTCTTAGGAGGGTCTAGAATGATTAGCTGCCCTAATCTACCTCATGCTAAAGGTTGTTTAAGGTAATTTTAGTGTTTTAGGAGGGTGAAAAGGAAGGGAAATTGATCTACCACCATCCTTCTACAAACTCGAGAGGTTTGGGGAATCAGGTGAGAAAATTCTTGAGCCTAAACTGTAAACTCGGTAGCTCTCTACTAGAGGACTCTAGTGCAAAAGACAAATGAAAGTGTGATGCATTGGCATCCCAATCGAGCATTGGAATTTGTATAGACAAAGAACACTAAGTATTATTTAAACTGATAGGAATCCACTAATCTACTTGATAAATGGAGTTTCAAGAAATAATGGAAAACTAAAAATGACTAAGCAAATAGAACAACAACAAGAATAATTTAACTTAAGAAATCAAAGTTGACCAGAACAAAGGTGGTAGAAATGCAACTTATGAAAGGTTCAACCTCCTGCAAGCTCCACACGAATGCAAAACCCACACACAATATAATAGGGGAAAATGTTGGGTTTGTTTTGAGGCTTACCGTAATCAAACCCCCGTTTCAATGTTCTCACCTCCACGGACAACCAAAAGTGCCACGAGATAGAAAATTCTATAAAGAAAGTATGAAAAGAAAGAAATTCCACACAATGCTAACAACTATATGCTATGTAAATCAAATGAAAATTCTAAATGAAATGGATATCACCTCCCAAGAAAGGTGCCCTCAAGCATGTGAAGGGAGATGCAAGATCGCAAGCTTGCGAGTATAATCATCGCCACAACAATGAGTGAAATACAGTAGAGTAACACCTTGGATTTTCAACAATTGGTGCACAAAGCAGTGAAAATTATCAAGAAGTGTGTAGAAATGAGAAGTGAGAGTGAAGAAGCTTGAAGAAGATAGAATCGAATCAATGAATGAATATTTTAGCATGGATAGAGTCCCAAAAGAGTCGTTCAATGATGGTCAAGGGTGCAGACGAGTTACTGTTCGTCACCAATGGAGAATTGTAACACCTCTATAGATTTTAGAGGAAAGAATCCTATTAAGATGGTAGCGTGTTGTGTAGATGTCCACACACTGAATTAGCATCCTTGACAAAAATGCCCCCACCGACACTACAAACAATTGCCAAGTGGGTCAAAGCAGAATGGATGAAGTGGAAAAGCATCATTGGGTTTAATTTTTCTAAGGTAAGAGGATGCAAATGGGGAGTTCACGAGGGGTGAAAATTTACTACATTAAAAATTTCCCCCACTTTAGTGAGAATATGTGCTACCAGATGCAAGGTAAAGTAGATAAAAAGAGTTTAGAAATGTGTACCTGAATCATTGAGGAAGTAGACCGCAATATCACCCACCCAAAAGGAAAGGAAGAAGAGATGGCTCCATAGGTCCTCGGACCTAAGGAGAGTTGAAAAAAATGATTCTTAGATCCACAAACCTATGGAAGGTGAACAAAAGGTTTTTTAGGTCATCAAAGCTATAGAGTTTGTTAGAATTGGCTATGGATGCCAAGATCTATGGACCAAATGGAAAGCACAAAGAAGAGAGAATAATGTGACAAGAATAAATTGTATTCAATTTCAATAATATGAGAGATATTATTCAATGATATGATTTTACAATGAGAGACCCCTTGGTTATATAGTCAAGGTGAGTACATAGGATTGCATAATATTATGACAAGTGTCGTAATCTTATGACATGAGACAACAATGAAAAGCTATCACTCCACCTAAAGTGGAAAGTGATAATGTGATAACCACCACAAATAGTGGATCACCTACAAAAGGTGGAGAGGTAATCACATGATATTTCCATGAAAGGTGGAGGTTATAAAGTAATAATATGATAAGTCCACCAAAGGTGGAAAATCTCCAACAACTCCTATGTGGTCCCTAAGTAAACCAGATTTTTCTCCTAATTTTTGAAAATTGAAGTAGCATGATAGCCCTCTCTTAGGATGGTGTGTTCCAAACTCAAAGTCATGTGGCATCCGAAGCAGAGAAAACAAAGAATGAGAGTGATGTTGTGGTCCATGGAACATGATGAAATGTAATCATGATGATGTTTTCATACATGTGAGGGACAACACATATGCATTACAACATCACAATGCAAGAAAAGAAGAGAGAAAGATAAAAATAAAGGACAAATCATGACATAATGAGAAAGAGATAGGAGGATCTAATATTTTGGGGTCAAAGCTACTCATAAACATAGGTAGATAGATATAATAATATATAAATGAACTGTCATCAACACCCTACTATATCAGACCATGTGAAGAAGGGAACATGAAAACAAAATGAAAATAAAAAATTGGGTCAACATGGAAGGGAGGCCTAAATACCCCCAACACTTTGCATCATCCCCAATTGTCAAAAATAAATACACGACAAAGAGAAGAATGATGTGACAAGAGGAATTTTTATGACAAAAATAATTTTGTATCCAAGCACTTACGAGGGTGACAAGGGTCATCTAGGAACATATAAAAAAAGTAGAGGGGAACACAACGCACACACAATTATAATCTATAGATAAGGAAGAGGTGTCCCCCTAGTCCTCATCATCCAAGAGGTCATCATTCTCCCAATCTAGATCAATGTAAGGGGAAAGGCAGATGATCCAACAAGGGAATAATATCAAGGTGGTACCCTCCAACCATCATGCAACAAGAGCCAAGGAAGAAGGCCCTTTAAGGTCTTCTCCACTCAATTCTTGTGAGGTGAATTTCAACAATCTCGCAAAGATCGCTGATAGGGCTAGGACATCATCTACATATTTGAACATGCACTTTATAGGAGTGCCATGTGTCAATTTAGTAGGTGATGTAGGAAGCACCCAAGATCCACTGCTAGCCTCACTGAATGATTCAAGAGTAGTGATGAACTCCGAGGATGTTGGGGCTACATCACTAGGATAGAACAAGCTAACGCATAACCAACCTCTAAAGAAGGTGAACCCTTCTTCTAACCCCCATTGCAGGTAGGGTCATCCTCCATATTTTGCTTCATCGGAGCATTTGAGATCCCCATAGATGAAGCACAGGGTGAGGAGGAAGAGGAGAAAACCACAGAAGAAACCATTGAGGTGTTTGGCATTTCCACGAGTCTCGAAAAGGGTGGGATTTTCAGAAGAGGTATCAAAAGGGGAGTTTCAGCCAAAGGAGAAATGAATACCTACACCCTCTTTAGGTGAGGATCGCTCACGCTTGTAGGAGGATCTAAGAGAAAGACTGAGGCAGAGGGAATTGAAGTAGAAAGAGTGGAAGAGGAGGATATAGTAGAAGATGTCGAAGTGGGAGTTGATGGTTCGCCCTCCTTCTTCCACAAGGCAGCCTGCGTAGTGGTGAAAGCCTTTCTCCTACTCTTGCGCTCATGTGCAAGGTGGTTTATACAACTCTGAGAGCTAGAGGTTGTAGCTTGAGAAGGGATGGACGACTCTTGTTAAAACATCAGAGTATCCATCATAGTTGTTTCTAATGGAGGGAGGGACTCTTGGATGGGAACAGGAGGAAGATATTCTACTATGTGTGGATTTCATAAATCATAATATAACATCAAAAAAGATAACTACTCGCTACCCTCATTGGATTAGGTGTTGCAAATTGTTAATGGCTCTTAAATGATGTCATTCCTGGACAGTTACTCAGGATATAACCTAGTCATGGTTGCACATGAATATGGAATAAAAATTGCATTCACCACCAAGTAGGTTGTGTTCGCATATATGTGCATGCCTTTCAGATTAATCAATGTAGGGGCTTCATTTTAGCATGGAATGGATATAGCCTTTAAGGAATTCGTGGGGAAATGCATTATCATTTATATGGATGAATTGATAGTATTTTTCAAAGAGGAGGGAGGATCATGTGTTTGAACTTTGCAAGGTGTTCCAAAGATGTTGAGAATTTGGTATTTCACTTAACCCAAAGAAGTGTATCTTTAGGGTCATAGAGGGTAAGCTATTGGGCCATGTAATCTCAGAGAATGGCATAGCTATCGACCCTAATTGAATCCACACGATTATGATAATATAGTCTTCGACTATTAAAAATGAACTTAAGTCGTACTTTGGTAAGATTAATTTTGTGTGCAAGTTCATCACTGGCTTTGGCGAAATTGTCAAGTCACTCAATTTCATGCCAAAGCAAGATACGAAGATCAATTGCACACCTGAAGCAAAGAGAGAATTTAAAGAGATAAAGAGGGAAATCATAGATCCCCCAATTTTGGTGAGCCCAAAGTATACACAACCCTTTTACATTTATTTGTTTGCATCATATCACCCTTATGTTGTGATGCTGACTTAGAAGAAAGGGAAAGGAGATGAGTGCTCGATAGCTTTTATGAGAACACCTCTCAAGTATTTTGAATTATGATACCCAAGTGTTAAGAAGAAATCTTATGTGCTTGTGCAAGAAGTTAAAAGGTTCATACACTATATTCTAAGAAGTAGGGTATCCACCATCGTACTCAATCCAATGGTCAAAATAATTTTAATATAGAGAAAGTTGGGAAAACGCTAGGCAAAATGGGTCACAATATTTTAGGAATTCAACTTAGAGATACAACTAATGAATTTGGTCTGAGGACAAGCTTTGAAATAGACCATGGTTGAAACAAGCCCTAAACTGATATTACAGAATTATAACCTTTAAGATGTGTCTCTAGACGATTGGTACGATGACATCACCTATTATCTGCTCAATCAAAGCTACTCACCACATCTAAATGTAGTCCATAGGTGTGCTCTATGTCTAAAAAGTAACAATTATATGTTAAAATGAGTAGTGTTGTATAAGAAGAACCATGAGGGTATTTATTTGAGATGCTTAGGGAAGAAAGAGTCATCCAAAGTGTTGAATGATTTTCATGATAGATTTGGGACTGGTCATAGTTTGGGACCTTCGACTACGAATCAGATCTTAAGGCTAGGTTATTATTGGCCCATTATTTAAGGATGCACATGTCCATGTTCACACTTTTCATACGTTTCAGACTATTGTAACTAGAGAGAAGTACACTATTCTCCCATTACAACTTTTTTCTGAGGTAGGCTGGTTCGCACAATGGGGCCTTGACTTCATTGGTATGATAAATCCACCTTCTTCTATGGGCCATAGGTATATTCTAACCATGACTGATTATTATAATAGGTGGACATAAGCAATCACCTATAGGAAATGTAATATGGAGGTAGTAATTATATTTTTGGAAGATCATATTGTAACACACTTTCATTGCCCATTTTCTTTAGTATGAGATCTAATGGTCCTTTTTTTACTTCATTGAATTTTTAAGGCTGGGCATTTGACTATGGTATCATTCTGAAATTTGCTTCCTATTAATATCCTCAAGGAAATGGTCTAGTTGAGTCTACAAATAAAAACATCTTGACTATCATATACAAGCTATTAGGTAAGAACCCAAAGGTCTGGCACACCCAACTTAGGTTTTCCCTATGGGAACTGATAGGACCCAAAAGAAGGTTTCCCTTGACATTTCTCTATACCATCTAATCTATAGTCAAGAGCCAATATTTCATGTTCATCTAAAGATTCCTACCCTACAATCCCTTAATGAGTATTATGATTAAGAGGAAAGGTTAGAATCCTAGTTGGATTAACTCCTGAACCTATAAAAAAAATGTGATGAGGCCATTGAAAACTTTTCCAAACACCAAGGTGTCATTAAATGTCTATTTGACCAACAAGCTAGGATCAATGCCTTTAGGATTTTTGACTTGGTCCTTTACTGGGATAAGGCACATGAGAGGAAAGGGGAACATGGAAAGTTCGTCAAGCTCTGGCTTGGCCTCTTCCAAATTTTTGAAATACTTGGGGACAATGCATATCACATAAAGAACCTCATAGGTGAAGATGTCCCACTGCCTGCCAATGGGTAATATTTGAGGCATTATTTTTTGCCATGAGTTGTTCTAGCTCATCCTCTTGTACATAGTTATATTAGGTTACTTTTAAATTTTCGTCCTTATTTTCCTTTTGTTTGGATATAATTTGGGAGCAATTGAGATCTCTGTTGGGAAGTGAGTCCAGTAGCTTTTCTTTAATAAATCTTGATCCTTTTCCTAGAAGAGTATGGTTGAGTATATTGATTGTAGGTTCTTTGGATATCTTCATTTTGGTGTTTTTTGAATCTTGAGTTTTTCATCATATGATTAAAACTTTACACATTTGACAAATACATCTAAAATGTGAGGGCATCTTTGGGTCACAACATGTTGCCCAATGTAAGGTGAAAAATACTTATTTTCTACTTCAGCGCCATTTGTATCTTTAGTCCTAATGTAGGTTTGACTTCCTACACATTGAATATAAAAGAATTGAAAAAGAGAAAAGTGGAAGTAAATGAAAAAAATTATAAGACTCAATCAGGGATAACTTTAGTGGTGAATCTTCACCAATTGGCGAATATTTGAATTTGGGATCTCCAAAAATGGCAAATAATACAAGCTAGAAAGGATGCCGAATCGCCAGGTTTTTACAAAAAATAAAATTGTCTCGATTAATTTGCCAATGTATTATTTTTTAAACGACACATCTTCAGATCTAATTCGCCAGTAGTTTATACTGTAATTACAAATATTACTTATATTCGCCAGTAATTTTATATTCTTACAATGAATTTTTATGGTATATTCGCCACTAATAATAATTTACCATTTAATTTTAGGGATATTTTAGGCTTTAATAGTTTTATTATTTATTGTCATCGATTATATTTTTAATCGAATGGCTGCAAGTGAATTCCGTGACTTTATTTGCACGTTCCTTTTAAAAAGGTTGTTGAGGCCCGAAATTTGTTTTGGGCCACACGATTAGATTTGATCATGTGGCCCAAAACAAATTTCAGGACTCAACAACCTTTTTAAAAGGCACGTGCATATAAAGTCACAAAATTCACTAAGTCATGAAATTCATTAAGTGCATATTAAATCGTTGTATCAATGAGACATCCCTAACTGTCCCACTGATGATGTTCACTCATGCCAATAAGGCTTCCATACTCCACATGGGATCCACCAAGGCACAGGTACACCACTTGTGTAATTCTGGAGAATCATGAAGATAATCCATAATATCCACGCCAAGCTCTCGGAAAGACATCCGATCAAAGCTCTGTATCGTTCTATCGATAGGACATCCGTAAGTGTCCCACTGATGATGTTCACTCATGCCGATATTCACTCATGGAATGAACTTGCAGTCGTCCGATTTTCAAGTGAGATTTTTTAAAAACACTTGAACCGTGTGTGCTCCAATGCATTTTCAATAGTGAATTTATGCTTGGTGGCGAGGGGCTCTACCCCTCGACCCCACCTGTATCATGACAGGAGTGTGCCGGGGCCACTGTCCCCAGACCCCGCAAGGGGGCGTTGCCCCCTCGACCCCCACAAGGGGGCTCTTCCCCCTTGATCCCACCAACGGTTGTCACCCCCGAGCCCCTACTTCAATATTTAAAAAAACAAAAAAAATATGGGGGAATTGTGCCGACCAAGTATGCAAATTTTTAAAGGAGAGATTCACCATTTTAATGAACCGTTTTTGTGATTATTCACTAGAATTCACCAATGTGATTTTTTTTTTACCAATTATCCATTAAGATTCGCAAGGATTTTACAAATTTTTGAATAATGTGCATAATATTCACCAAGGAAAATTAATATATTTTTCAAATAAAAGGAAAGATTCATCAGGATTTTACACCTTTGCTGAGGGGGGGGTTTCTTAAAGTTATCCCTGGACTCAATGGTATAGGGGGATTCTAATATCTCTATCGGGTCAATGAATTCCCATCTGGTAGTAGAGCTATGTTTGAGAGGATATCAGTGATAACCTCGTCGGGGCTATTGGCGCACATCCGGCAGTGATGCTCTATCTAGGTTGCTTTTGGAGTAGAAATCACTTACATAGCCTTATTCTTGGAAATCCATTGCTTTTCATTGTTGAAACTTCTCAAGGAGTATTAATAAACATAATTCACACACACATTGGTTTCTCTTATGATCGATTACTTTTGGTTTGGTTTGGCTCATTAAGCATGTCTATTTTATTTGGTTTACAAACCAAAATTTTTGGGTTTTAGATATTTGTTTATATTTTAAATGCTCTCAAGAAATTCCTCAATAGAGTTTCTATTTTTTGTACATTTTACACACACCCCATGAAACAAGGGTGCCCTCTTTTTGCTATTTCTTGTGTTGATTTTTGGTTTTTGCTTTTCACCTTCACTTTTGGGCCCTTTGCTTGGGTTGTTGTTGAAATTTTGAAATCCCCTTGAAAATCTTGAATATCTGGCTAAGTATGTTGTTGTGGGTTTTGCATTGCAAAATTCCCTTTGTGAGATTCCATAGCACAAGCTTCATAGCATAGGTTTCCAACCCACGAATTTCAGCCACTTGTTTGCAGTTTCCAAAAACATTAGTGTGGGCTTCCACCTACCAAATTCTGTTTGCAAAATTCCACATTGGTGGAACTATATTCTTTGGTATCCACATCCTTTCAGCCCATAAACATGGTCATCCAACACCTCTCTAGCTTTTTCATTGCATTTTCCCACAACCTCCTAGTGTCTGCCTTTGAATTTTCTACATTCTTCTAGGCTATGACTTTCTGCATTAGGGTTTTCCATGCTCCACAAGGCCTTTGATTGCATTAATTTCCTTATTAATTGAATATAGTCTATAAATAGAGTGTAATTGAGCTCATTTTATTCTTTTGTGCATTGAGAATTTGGACCTCATGGATTAGAGGTGTTTTGATAATGTAAATCAGTGATTTCCTTGACTGGTTATCGTCTCCCACCTCCTCGCTATTCACTAAGGTAGAGTTATACCCCTTCAAACTTGTGATTTTTATAAATTTGTAAGTGCCATTTATTTCATGTTGGTATCTGTGATTGATTCCATTTGAATGGGGATTATATATCACCATTTTGACTTTAAACGATCTTCCATGAAGTTTTATTGAAACCCATATCGTCAACTTTACTACTCTCAACTTCAAGTTAGAATTTGTTGTCGCCACAGACCCACCTTACGAGATTTTCACCATAGAGATCCTTCATCTCAGGACCATTTTGTATAGCCTACATAATCGATATCCTCACATCAAAATCGACAAATCCTTGGCCTACAGGGATTTTATCATGAGTTTTCGATATATAGAGACCCCATTAAGACTTGAACTTGCTTGATCACAAGACTTGGGTAAATTTGGTGGCTAAGTTATCCTTGCAAAAATATTTTGTGATAACTCTATTATGGAATTCCCATTATGGAATTTCATGACCATGATGCCTAAGTAATTGACCTATCATCCTCTTGGCTTCTGAGGGAGCAACTTCCACACAACCAATTCAAAATAAGCAAAATTTCCTAAGTGTTTAGGTCATGCGAGAAACTCGTTGCGGAAGTCTACCTTAGGGATTTCACTCATCGGGTTTCCCTTTGTGGATTTCCCATCAATTGGTGCCATGTCTATTGGAACCCACACTCCCCATCCTCATGGACCTCTGGAATTCGTAACTCCAATGCCCACAATGTCTAAAAATCTGCAAAATGTCAAAAACTGTCCCAATTTGCTAAATTTTAAGATTTCTCTCTGACATTTAATGTTTTCAAAGATGATTTATTCATGATTATGTGTGATTCACACATGAAATAATCTATTTTCCCTAATTGGTCAAATTACTCATTACATGTCATTTTGCAGATTTTATAGAAATAGTGAAAAAAGTCAAGAAGGTAGAAACGACATCTAAAATGAAGTACATGTTTCACAGTGTTGAGGTGACCTCCAAGATCTCGTCCACTTTGGGCAAGATTTCCGACATCAACTGTCATGCCCAAAAAATCTCATTATGAAAACGTAACAATTTTTTTACAAGTTTTAATTACAAGGTAAATGCCATGCCCACATTTTAAAATAAGGCTAACACAATTGGCACAAATTTCTTTCTCTAATTTACCATTAATCATACTAGTATTATTTATCTCAATTAATAATAATTTATTATTATTGATATCACTGTCTTTAATCCACTCTGAGTACTATGTAAATCTCCATTAACGAGAAAAGCTTAATAATTCTAAAGATACTATTAAATCACAATAATACATTTATAATGATACTATACTGTCTCATGTTGCTCACAATAGTAAGTTAATGTTTTCAATATTAAAGATTTCTTTCTACATTATCTTTATGATTAGTATCATTAAGATCAATTAATATTGACCTATCCAAAATTTATAGCTTACTAAATACCTAAATTTATTACCATTAATAAAATATCATTTACATGTTAAATGTAAATATAATTAATTTAACAATTCTTGATTAAAAATAATAATGCTTACACACATAATTATTATATATAAAAGAATAACAAAAGTTTCTATTTGAAAAGCTAATCAAAATTGAAATTATTTAAGCCACTTAATATCATAATTCCCATTTTAAATTCATTGCTCTCTTTAAAAGGCCAAATGATCCTTACATAAAGGATAGGATTTTCTTTTTTTAAAGATGGTGCCTTCATAGAGCAAGATGATTAAATTGTTTTCTTCTCTTTATTCTGTTTATCTGAGTTTGAACTATATTAGTATTTTATGTAAAAATATTATTATTATAATTTTTTATTTAGAATCCAGTAGAATATCGATTATATGAGTATTTATATTAAAAGAGACATATGACTATCAAAACTAACATCTTGTTCACATAAGGATTTAAAAGAACAAAGGTAGTTTTATTAGCACAGTGAGTTTATATAAATATATATTTTTTAAATATCTAATTGATTATTCTATCTAATAGGGAGCTTGAGGCTACCAACGTTAGTACTAAAATCCTAATTGTGAAAATAAATCTAACAATAATATTATCCTGAGAATTAATCACACTATTGACACAAATGTGAACTTTCAAGAAATAACATTATTAATAAAGTAGACATGGGTAAGTTGATATCTAGAAATGTCTCACAGAAATAGTGAATAAGCTAAAGTGGGTGCAAACTTAGCTGTTTTGTTCCATCCATTTCCATGTGCAATACTCAAACTTGCGCCCAACACTCATATTTCAAATAAGCCATTCAAATAAAAATCTACACTAGATCAAAAACTAATCTATGTAGTTGTTAGATCCACAAAAAGAAGTTCTTGGAAATGTCATCTCATCATGCATTTGCATCACAAATATCGAAGGCAGATCCATTGCATCCTCCCATAAGAGTGAATCCAAATAGATTGTCATCCGCCATTGATTTTAGTTTTGTAGGAATTTTCAAGGTTTTTCTTATTAAATATTTTAACTCAAGTGTTTTCCAAGTTTCTTTTCACATTAGAGATCAAATATCAAATGACCACAAGTGGGAATAAAATAGGGGGGAAATTTTCCACAAATCAATACATCACATTTCTTCTAATAGGCACATCCGCACATATCATGTTTACATCATTTTACAACTAGCTAACTTACATAATGGGCCATCACAAAGGGTACACATAGGGGATCATACTTAACATCCACCCACCCTTATCCCAAGTTGAATACCCTGTATCTCATACTTGAGGCACAACACATTTACTGGTTTTCGCTTCATACATCATATGATAATACACTTTATGAAATTCACCATATTATAGAATAAAATTAATTCACTTACATAAACTTCATTTTCTTTAAACAATATTCACTTTTCTTCTCAATTTTGTAAATATCCACTCACTTTGCATATGTAAAAGAAATCACTACATGATGCACAACAATAGCTTACATATATTATTCCATTTTCCTAGAATCTAACAATATGTGGTACACCACACTTTCCATCTTACTAAGTTAGTGTTTGACATCACATATATGATCAAGATTATTTTTTTGATACTTATCCTAATCAATATGGGTAATTCCACTATATTTTTCACAACATGTTAAGGAAGATTTCTCACTTAATAAGGAAGATAGTATGAAACCATTTTCATTTGAAATATTAAAATATGAGAAAAGAAAGCACACTCAATGCATAA
>CM021101.1:128781065-128817992 GCA_007115665.2 Sequoiadendron giganteum | reverse complement strand
TATCTCCCTCCTACCCCCCCTCACTCTCTCAATTCTCTCACTCACTCACTCATATCTATCTCCCCTCTACCCTCTAACCTCTACCCTTAAACCATCTACCCTAGCTTTCCAATTCGGTGAAATTAGGAATGTAGTTTGAGGGTATAGGTTGAAGGATCAAGGTTGAGGGTCCAATGTATAGGGTAGAGGGTATAGGGGTTGAGGGATAAGGGTTTAAGGGTTGACTGTTGAGGGATTACGGGATGAGGGTTGATAATTGAGGGTTGAGGTTTTAATGTATAGGTTAGAGGGTTTAAGGGTTGAGGGTTGAGGGTTTAAGGTTGAGGGTTGAGGGTTGAGGGTTGAGGGTATAGGGTTGAGGGATTAGGATTGAGGGTCCATTGTATAGGTTTGAGGTTTGAGAATTAAACCATAAACCCTACACTCTCAAACCTCATCCCTATACCATATACCCTTAACCCTTAACCCTATAATTAAACGCTAAATCCTACATTAAACCTTGTACCCTAAACCTTGAACCCAAAACCCTCAACCCTCAACCCTATACCCAATACCCTCAACCCTATACCCTCCTTCCCTCTCTACTTCTCCCTATCTCTCCTCTCTGTCCATCTCTCGAACTCACCCTCCCTCTCATTCTTTTTGGCTATCCTCCCAATCTCTCTCACTATTGTCCCTCCATCCCTCCCCCCTCTTTCTCTCTTAATTACTCCTTTTCTCTATCTCACCATTCTCTCTCTCTCACTCTCTCTCTCACACACACCTCTATCTCCCTCCCTACATCTCCCTCCACCCCCCCTCTCTACTCTCTATCTCTCCTCTCTCTTTCCCTCTCTATACCTACCTCTCCCTCCATCACTCTCTCTCCATCCCTCTCTATCTCACCTATGTCTCCTTCCCTACCTCTTTCCCTCTCTACTCTCTATCTCTCCTCTCTCTTTCCCTCTCTATACCTACCTCTCCTTCCATCACTCTCTCTCCATACCTCTCTATCTCACCTATGTCTCCTTCCCTACTTATTTCCCTCTCTACTCTATCTCTCCTCTCCCTTCCTCTACCTACCTCTCTCTCTGTATCTCCATCCCTCTTTTTTCTCTCACTCTCTCCTTCTCTCTATCTCATGACTATCTCTATCCCTACCTCTAACTCCCTCCTCTCTAAATCACCATTCTCTCTCTCTCCCGCTTTCCCTCCTTCCCTCTCACTCCCTCCTCTCTAAATCACAATTCTCTCTCTATCCCACTTTCCCTCCTTCCCTATCTCTATCTCACCTATCCCTTTCTACCTCTCCCTCTCTCTCTTTATCTCTCTTTATCATTCTATCCTTACCTCTCAAATCTTTATATCACCAGTCTCTCTCCATCTCACTCTCCCTCCTTCCCTCTCTCCCTCCTATCCCTTCCTCTCTCCTTCTCTCTCTACCTACCTCTCCCTCCACTACCTACCACTCTCTCTACCTCTCTATATCCCTGCCCCCACTTTCTCTCTTACTCTCTCCTTCCCTCTCTACTCTTTATCTCTCCCCCCTTCCCTATCTACTCTCTTTCTCTCTCTCCCTCTTCCTCTCTCCCCTCATTTTCTCTCCTCTCACTCTCTCTCCCTCTCATAAAAATTCACCTATATCTCCTCCTTTCCTCTCCCTCAATCCCTCCACTCTCTACTTTTCTCTATCTATCATATCTCTCTACATCTCATTCCGTCTCTATTTATCTTTATCTCCCCTCTCCTGCTCTTTACCCACCTATCCCTCCATCACTCTATATCTCAACTGTGTCTCCTCCCTACCTATTTACCTCTTGACACTCTATCTCGAGAGTTAAGGGTCTAAGGGTTTAGGGTTTAAAATTTAATGGTAGAGACTTAAGCGTTAAGGGTAGAGGGGAGAGAGATAGAGGGAGTGAGTGAGTGAGATAGATACTTGAGAGAGGGAAAGAGGTTAAGAGGGAGAGACTTGAGGGTGATCCCACAATAGTGGTTTACAATTTTTGGCCAAACTGGACACTGAAATTATTATATTTAACTAAATATTCACATTTGGGAACGTATAGCGGCTAAACCATGAGGAATTTGAAGATGATGCAAACTAGAGTCTCATCACACTTTGCCTGTAGATTCTAAAAATATTTTTTTCAATTTTTTTGGAATAAGATTGCACTTCGTTTTACATCTCCCATGAAAATAGGTTTTTTTCATAAAACAACATTTTTAAAAAGTCACGCTCACCGTATACAACATAAAAAATTTTGTATGAAAGATAAAATTCTAATTTTTTCGAATTTAGATTATTAACTATGATATCTAGCACTTTCATTTGGTCTCATAGTTTTTTATTGAATATTTTTTCCTTAATAGAGTTTTGAAGTCAAACAAGTTGCAATTCAGACATAGGAGAACTGTATACATTATAAATTTTTCTATATGTATCGAAATTCAATTTATTTTTTTAATGGATCAAGGACATCAATACCCAACATGAACATATTTTTTTTTTAAATATTTTGATAATTTTCTATTTTTTCACATGTGCAAAACAGAGAGCTTGATTTTTGGTGAAAAACCTAGTTTTAATAAAACTAGAAAAACACATACATAGTAAAACCAAAACATATTAAAATTATATTTATGGGATAGCTCATTTAGAGGACTACCTATTGATGGTGAAAATGACACAAACAACATTAAAACTGAATATTTCTACTCTATTTCTCTTGTAAAAAAAAGACAACATGTAGTGGCCTAACTCCCAAGGTCCTGGTAGTTGGTTCTCAACTATCTGGTGTCAGTCAATCGGTTCATGCAACTGTAATGTTCAAGGGGCCTGTGCTGGTCACAAAAGATTCAAGCAATGACTCATTTTATCAAAATCGTTCTCGTGAATAAAGGGGTTTCAAACAAAAGAAAAAGATAGAACAAAGGGGTAAACCAGTAAGTATGAATCAAATCTATCTAGCATCCGGACATATACCTTCAAAAATGAATGTTTTCTAACAAATCACAAAATCAAAGCATGACACAATTTACAGCATAAACTATACCATTGCATGCATCTAAGGTGCTTAATTTAATACCACTATTCGCTTATCACAACTATCTCCAAGATTTCAAAACACACATCCATTCATCACCACGGTCATAGGTCAACATAATTCAATAACTTTAATTCAATGATAATCTAATAAGATAATCCTTAAATCAGATTCCTTCAAATGACTTTCATCACTCAAGAAACTTTTATGTTCAACACAATCATTGCATATAGATAGATTATAACTTATCAGCCTTATCACACAAAACAATTTAATTCTAACACCATATTGCAAGAAAGCCTGTAATTTTTTATTAACTGTAAAGCATCTAGTAACAATGTATCTCAGTGATCACTACAAAATTCTATCTCCTAGCATTAGGTAAACCAATTCTATTCTTAATTAGCCGACCTTTACAATATGATACCCATAGGGTATTTATAGATATACAAAAATTCGAATTCCACTTCTATTTTAGGTCATCCACCTTTTTAGGAACTAAAATTCTCTTGGAAACTCATATCAATTTGATCTTGAGTTCTTACATTAGACATTCAGTTAAACTAGAGAATATAAAATAGAAGAGAAAAAGAAGTCATGCGCTCCAAAACTGTCAATGTTGCATGCAACATGCAAAGAAGAAAAAAGTCATACATGCAGGGATTCATGCATGTGAAGCTGGATCTGCAATGAACTCATTATAGCTGGCCAAGACTTGTTGTAATGTATCTAATTCTGGCCCATCAATCCAGTTATCTTCAAATTTAATTCGATCCAATTCTATTGCAGGAAACTCCCTCATACCTTTTATCTTTATCAACTCTCTTCTAGTAGCTTTTATTTCTTCCTTGACATCCATTAGTCAATCTATTATCAAATCTTCTCCATCATATTCTTTCTGCATGAGTCCTATAAATCTCTCATCCCATTTCTCTTTTATTTGTTCCAAAGGCATGCCTTCTTTTGTTAACACATTTACATCTACAATAATAGCAATGACTGCTTCCAGGTCCTCAAACTAATCATCCAAATTATTAATAGCCTCTTGAACCTCATCCTTATGTTTACACAAGAAATCTGTTCTAAAATAGAGTATACGAGAAGTTTTCTCCACAAAATCCTTATTGTCCTCCTCAAGTATTGATTGTTCAAGAAGAGTAGTTAAAGACAATGCACTAACCTTTTCTAATTTTTGACTATAGTCTGTATACTCCTTTTCTTGTTTCTCCGATGCTTCAATGTATTGATGCATTTCTCTTACTAACCCTTCTGTGCCTTTGTAAACCTCAAAACCTTCAACCAAAACCTTATCTACCTCTCGATTCAACTTGTCTACCTATCGGTCTACCATCTCCGCTTTGCCTCTTACCTGAACCAAATCATCTACCTCCTTTTTGCTTAACAAAATAGGAGTTTGAATAGCTGTTACTTGTTGTGATCTCAGAGAGGAGACACTTTTCAAGAATGAATGTAATTGATCCAACTAAGCCTTAAGCTCATCCTTCTTTTTTTTATCCTTTATCATTCTTGACTTGGTTATTAAAGCCACCACATAAATTAAGTTCATCTACTGATTCCTAGTGGGCCTTCCCAAGTTGATAGTACTCAACTGATAATCTGTGACTACATATCCCCTACCTCCTTTTCTATCATCGGCATGGCACATTCAGCAATAATCTCTCCTTTATCTTTGATTTAGGTAGAATGTAGAATCTTGGCCTTCTTTTTAGGCCTCTATTGCTCAATTCCTTTCATCATATCCTCCCAATTGAGAGGTTGTGAAGGTGTTACTACCCTCTTCTGTAAATCCAATTTTAACCAAGTGGGAGCACTTGGAGTAGTAGTCATCATAGAGGAAGAGGAAGCAATTACTGTAGAAGGTGGCTGCATATTTACCTGGGGTTGAGAGTCAACCCTTGATTTCTCTTGTTGTTCTTGCACTATATGCATCTGCAGAAGCCTTTCAACCTCTTCCCTATCTTTATTTTCTTGCCTTTTCTTATATTCCTCTTCTTTCCTCAACCGATCTATCTCCACTTTTTCTTTTTCCAACCTTTCTTTTTCTAATTTTTCCTTCTCTAGAGCTTCTTTTTCTAGTTTCTCTTTTTCTAAAGCCTCTAGTCTTTCCTTTTCTAGTCTTTCTACCTCTAAAGCCTTAAGTTTTTCTTCCTTTGCTTCTTCTTCTTTTGGCTTCTTAACCAACTCTTCGGCATCCTTTTCCTCTCTTAAAATTTTTGCTTCTTCTTCTTTTTGGCGAGCTTCCTCTGCAAGTTTTTACTTGGCAACCAAGATTTCCTTTTCCCTCCAGTTCCTTGCCTTCTCTTCCTCAAGGTCATGAATCTTCTGTATTAGTTCCAACTTTTCATTCTCTTCTTTAACCCTGAGTTGATGTTCTTGTTGCCTTATTTGTCTCTCTACTTCATCAACTGCTACCTTAGCTTCAACTTTTTTGGCTTTTAATTGTTGCTAGTGCAGTATAGCATCAACTTGTACCTTGGCATCCATTTCCTTTTGTTTCTCTAAGGCTGCAACTTTTGTATCAAAATCCTTTTTTGACTCTTCAAATAGCTTCCATTGATCTTCTTGTGTCAAAATCTACTCAATATCCTCCTCTAGAGGCACATTCTCTTGCATATCTTTCTCTGATAGAGTCTCATCTGAATCTGTCCCAACCTCCAAAATTTCCTTCTCCACCTCTTTTCCCTTTGTAGTTTCATCCATGCTATGAAGAGCTCCTTCTTGAAATTCTCCTCTCCGTTGTTTTGTAAGTGGGATTTGTGTGGAAGACTCACCTAATGTAGGTGTTGAAACATCAGATCCTACTGGAACATCCCCTTCTTGTGTTTCTTCTTCATCATCCACTGACTCAAGTTCTATCTCTTCGATGTCTGGAGGAAGGAACTCCAAAGGCTCTTTAGGAGGTGTCTTTCTTTTGATCCTTTTGTATCCCTTACCCTTTTTAAGGGCTGGTCCTTGAGGAGTCTTGGTTCTTAACATTAACCATTGCACACTCCTATCCAATACTGTCCTTCAAATCTTCTTAATATCAATAGTTTCTTCAACATCCCAGTCAATTGGATCCAAACTCTTGGTGCCAATGTTCAAAGCCTCATAGGATGGATCCAATACAATTCCATCATCCACCAATGTATCAAGAATGTTCTCTTTAACACCAAGCTCTGACATGAGTGAGACAGATAACCTTTCATAATTCTTCTTTCTTAAATCATACTCATCTTGTCGATCACTCCAGAAGTCTTCTAACAAATTGAAATGTTTGATAAACACCAAAGGGAACAAGGCATACATCTTACCCTTCATATCAAAATACTTATGAGCTATGTATAAACCCAATTTCAACTGTATCAGCTCCCTACAAACAACCTTTGCTCCTACCAGATGTTGACAGCTATACTCATCCAACTTCACGGGAAACTTATGACATCCAGTTTTATGTTTGATCCCAAACCGAGCATTAACTCCAAGAGCCTGATATACAAACTCCATCAACACTATTTTGTTATTGCAGCACCTTGGAAGCAAATGTGGATGGCCTTCAAAACTAGCTAACCTAAAATATCTTAATTTGGGGTATTGAATGTACCAACGTCCCCATTTAGCAATGAATGCCATGGCTTCTTGACTCAACTGGTACCCTGCATCTCCATTCAATTGGTTGATGACCACATATATATATGCATCATTGACTCTTCTGAAATGAGTCTCAGCAACTTGAAGAGACAACTGGTCATAATGCTCCCATACTTTATTCTGTCCATCCAAGGCTCCCATTATGCCCACTCTATTCAAACCTAGGAAAATACCTAACCTTGTTGCTGCATACACAATGTAAGAATTCATAAAGAAGCTTTTAGTTTGCTTGATGCTAGTCAATTGATCATGAACAACATTTGACACAAGCATCGGCCAATCAAACTACTAGGCTCCATTTAAGATAGTCTGGATGAAAGGAAACATCCACTCCTTGAACCAAAATGTATCTCTCTCCCCAAATGCCCTAGACAACATCATTATTAGATCTGATACCTCCTTATAGAAATCTGCCCTCTTTGGCTGGTCTGCAAGTTTGCTTAAAGATTTCTTTTTTGTCTTCAACCACTTTTTGTTTAGATGAGACTTATTGGAGTCCTTATACTCACTATATTTCTCCAAGGCCTCTCCCTCATCCAACTACACCAAAATCTTAGGATCTAGGACATTAAATATATTTTGAAATTCCAAAGGAGTGAGATCAATGATCACATTATTTTGAGAATCCATACACTGTCTAGTTGCATGATTGTAGGCACTAGCTACTGTTAAGATCAACTCTGGGAATTGGATTGATACAGGAAATACAGTAATATGTGCCAAGATGGAATCAACAATTCTTTGCATCCTTCTTGTTAGATTTTCCCGTTCTAAAAAGGTTTCTACATGTAACTCCTCAAAGTTGTACTGGCCCAAGTTTGTATAGTGATGTCTGACCAGTCTGATTCCACCTTGCTCACCTTCACAACTGGACTCCTATGATTATACCTCAAGGTATAAGGCAATTGTTCTAGCTTCAACTTCTTTGGTTTAGGTGTGACCTTTGATGTTTCTATAGGCCGGTTCCTTCAAGCAGCTTCCCCTGAAGTTCCTGACATCCTTCAACTTTCATGCAAGCAAAACCTCTAATTAGATCTTTAAATATCATCACAAAACATGCTTTAAAAACCATACCTTTCATATATGCACTAGAGGCGGAACTAGATAGAAACATAGTCTAAAATAGTCTCTTTTAAACAACACTGTTGGACTTGGAGTTGGAAATGGAAACGATAGTTTTACTAACAAGAAATGGGCTCGGAGTCGGAAAGGTGATCGAAATCGAGATCGGAATAAAAAATGGATTTGGTTTTTTTTTTCCTTCAGATTTTTGTATTTTCATATTCTATTTCCATTCCACTTCCGCCTAGGTTATCGTTATTTCAAAAGAAGACTTTTCATTATATGTGGAGCCAGAGACTGGATGGAAATGGAATCGATACCTTTTACAAAACATAATCCTCAAGTTCAAGATCGATTCTAATCCCATCTCCGCCTAGGTTGACCATGATGTCATCAAAGATTTTATTGATTTAACACACAACTCCATGATTAAAACTAAGGTCGTATTATATTTTAGGGCATCATAATTTAATCTTTTAAATTCAATCACAGAAACACACGAAACCCTAATCTAAAGAAAAACATGATAAAACTAGGGCACGGATTTTAACCCTTGCCATTTTACCAAATTGAATGCGCAACAACACCCTAAGTAAAAATGATGAATCTAACCCTAACTTATTATAAAAACATGAATTTAATCTACCTCACTGCAGATCCCTAATTTTAACCAATGCCATTTAAAACCCTAATTTAATCTAGCTTACTGTAAATCAAAATAGCACAATGCGGTCACGACTAAAACATGAAAGCGATCGTGGCCTAAATAGAAAGAATCAAAAAACAACAACACAAGAAACAAAGAACATAACTAGACAAACAAAATAAAGAAAGAACCTACTCAAACAATCATACCAAGAACTACATATCCATTTAAAATGAAATGTTTCAAAGAACGAGCAGATATAACAAACACAATAGTAAATAAACAAAGAACAACAACAACAACAAATCCTACCTCGAACACAAAAGAACCCAGCTAACCTTCTGAACTGATTCGCAAGCAATAATCTCCTTCCCCTTCAATCAATTCATTCAAATGAAATCCACCACTGCTCTTTCGTGCTCCTTAATCTCTTAACAATGAAAATAATGATTCGTTTATTCCTTAATGAAGGTAAAAATGAAGATTTCTACCTACACGAGCAGCTATCATTAATGCATTGAATGCAGTTTAAAGCGGAGTCAGAACTGAACGAGAACCAACACTTCACTACAGTGCGACTTCAGTCAAAAGTCTACGACCCAAAAGTGGCATGGGCGGAATCCAAAATGAAAACTGATTCAAAAACTTTAAGAAATTTCGCAACTTCATTCCCATTCTGGTTCTGGGTCCACCAACTAAACACAAAAAGTAAATCAAAAGACCGACATAATAAAACTAAACACAAGGACTTAGACTAAAACCAAAAGTTGAAATAGCGGAGGTGGGGGTAGAATCGATTATGATTTTGCAATTTTTGATAAAGACCAACTTAACACCCACTCCGGTTCCACTTCCGACAGACTAAACAAAAAAACAAAGTGTTGGAAGCAAACGACTCCAAAATTTATTTGAAAAATTACTTAGGATTAAGGAAAACAAGGGGGATCACTTTTGACTAAGGCAAAATATGGGGTGGTTATGCAAGGCATAACACTACCATAATAATTTGAAATAAAGATGAAATGAATTCATTTGATCCCCCAAAAGATAAATCAAAAGTGATTTTTTATCAGCATTTTGATAGGTGTAAAGGAGACTCATTTATAGGTATGGTTTAAAACTAGTGAGGTTCTATCCAAGGGTGTTTGATCTAAGGTGGTTTGATCAAAACCTCTTAAACTGGAATCCTTAAAATGGAACTTTTAAAGGCTTAAATAATTATATTTTCTAAAAATATGTGATTTCAGCAAAAACCAGTTCCTCTCAGAAATTGTAAACCAGCTTTGTGGGATCACCCTTGATAGAGAGAGAGGGAGGGAGTGGGGAAGAGATATAGGGAGGGAGGTTTAATGGTAGAGGGTTTAAGGGTTTAGTGTTTAAGGGTTAAGGGATTAGGGTTAAGGGTAGAGGGGAGATAGATAGAGGTTGTGACTAAGAGAGAGAGAGAGAGCTAAGAGAGGTAGAGGGGGTAGGAGGGAGAGATTTGAGAGAGAGAGAGGGAGTGGGAGAGAGATAGAGCATAGAGGGTAGAGGGTTTAAGGGTTAAGGTTAGAAGGTTAAGGGTTGGGGGTAGAGGGGAGAGAGATAGGAGTGAGTGAGATAGAGAGACGAGAGGGAGAGGGGTAGGAGGGAGAGAGGAGAGATAGAGAGAGATGGAGGGAGTGGAAGAGAGGTAGAGGGGTAGAGGGTTTAAGGGTTGGGGTTTAGGGTTTAGGGTTAAGGTTATAGGGGAGAGATAGAGGGAGTGAGGAAGAGAGAGGGAGGGAGTGATTGGGAGAAAAATAGAGGGTAGAGGGTTAAGGGTAGATGGTAGAGGATTTAAGGGTGTAGGTTATAAGAGATAAGGTTTTAGGGTTTAGGGTTAAGGGTAGACGAGAGAGAGATAGAGGGAGTGAGTTAAGGATAGAGGAGGTAGGAGGGAGAGACTTGAGATTTTAACCCTAAACCCTAAACCCTAAAACCTTAACCCTTAACCCTTAAACACTAAACCCTTAAACCCTCTACCCTCTACCCTTAACCATCACTCTCTCTATCTCCCTCCCACTCCCTCCCTCTCTCTCTCAAGTCTCTCCCTCCTACTGCCTCTCCCTCTCTTAGGTCTCTCTTTCACTCACTCACTCACTCACTCCCTCTATCTCTCTCTCCTCTACCGTTAACCCTTAATGCTCTACCCTTAACCCTTAAACCCTTAATCCTCTACCCTTAACCCTAAACCCTAAACCCTTACCCTTAAAACCTAAGCCCTATACCCTTAACCCTCCCTCCCTCTATCTCTCTCAACCCTCTCCCTCCTAAACCCTCTCCCTCTCTCAGGGCTCTCTCTCTCAGTCACTCCCTCTATCTCTCTCCCTTCTACCCTTAAGCATAAACCCTAAACCCTTAAACCATCTACCTCCACCCTTAACCCTACCTCCCTCTATCTCTCTCCCACTCCCTCCATATCTCTCTATCAAGTCTCTCCCTCCTACCCCCTCTCTCCCTCTCAAGTCTCTCTCTCTCAATAACTCCTATCTCTCTCCCCTCTACCCTTAACCCTTAACCCTTAAACCCTATACCCTCTACCATTAACCCTCTACCCTCTATCTCTCTCTCACTCCCTCTCTCTCTCTCTCTCAAATATCTCCCTCATACCCCCTCTCCCTCTCTTAGGTGTCTCTCTCTCTCTCAATCACTCCCTCTATCTCTCTCCCCTCTACTCTTAACCCTAAACCCTAAACCCTAAACCCTTAACCCTTAAACACTAAACCCTTAAACCCTCTACCCTCTACCCTTAACCCTCCCTCCCTTAATGTCTCTCCCACAACCTCCCTCTCTCTCAAGTGTCTCCGTCCTACTGCCTCTCCCTCTCTTAGGTATCTCTCTCCCTCAATCACTCCCTCTATTTCTCTCCCCTCTACCCTTAACCCTTAATGCTCTACCCTTAACCCTTAAACCCTTAACCCTCTACCCTTAAACCTAAACCCTATACCCTATACCCTTAACCCTATACCCTATACCCTTAACCCTCCCTCCCTCTCTCTCTCTCCCACTCCCTCCCTCCCTCAATCTATCTCAACCCTCTCCCTCTCTCAAGTCTCTGTCTCTCAATCACTCCCTCTATCTCTCCCCCTTCTATGCTTATGCCTATACCCTAAACCCTTAAACCATATACCCTCCACCCTTAACCCTGCCTCTCTTTATCTCTCTCCCACTCCCTCCATCTCTCTCTCTCAAGCCTCTCCCTCGTACCCCCTCTCCCTCCCTTAGGTCTCTCTCTCTCACTCACTCATTCCCTCTATCTCTCGCTCCTCTACCCTAAACCATCAACCCTTAAACCCTAAATCCTTAAACCCTTAACCCTTTACATCACCAGGAGACCCCATTTCTTGGACCCATTTTTTCAAACAAGCAAGTTAGGTTGCCAATTCGGTGAAATTGGCAATGTAGTGGCTTGTTTAAAAAAATGGGTCCAAGAAATGGGGTGTCTCGGTGATGTAAATCATTGGAAGACCCCATTTCCATCACCGAGACACCCCATTTCTTGGACCCATTTTTTCAAACAGGCAAGTTAGGTTGTCAATTTCACTGAATTGCCAAGCTAGTGGGCCCAATGGCTTGCCAATTCGGTGAAATTGGCAATGTAGTGGCTTGTTTGAAAAAATGGGGTCTCCCGATGATGTAAATCACCTGGAGACCCCATTTCTTGGACCCATTTTTTCAAAAAGACAAGTTAGGTTGCCAATTTCACTGAATTTCCAAGCTAGTGGGCCCATTGGCTTACTAATTCGGTGAAACCGGTAATGTAGTGGCCTGTTTTGAAAAAAATGGGTCCAAGAAACAGGGTCTCATGGTGATGTAAATCACCGAGAGACATCATTTCTTGGACCCATTTTTTGCAAACATGGCAAGTTAGGTTACCAATTTCACAAAATTGGCAAGCTAGTGGGCCCACTGGCTTGCCAATTTAGTGAAATTGGCAATGTAGTGGCATGTTTGAAAAAATGAGTACAAGAAATGGGGTCTCTAGGTGATGTAAACCGCCTGGAGACCCCATTTCTTGAACCCATTTTTTCAAACAGGGCAAGTTAGGTTGTCAATTTCACTAAATTGGCAAGCTAGTGGGCCCATTAGCTTGCAAATTTGGTGAAATTGGCAACCTAACTTGCCTGTTTGAACTGGGAGACCCCTTTTTTTTAAATAGGCAACTTAGGTTGCCAATTTCACCGAATTGGCAAGCTAATGGGCCCATTGGCTTGCCAATTTAGTGAAATTGGTCATGTAGTGGCTTGTTTTGAAAAAATGGGTCCAAGAAATGGGGTCTCTTGGTGATGTAAATCACTGGGAGACCCCATTTCTTGTACCCATTTTTTCAAATAGGGCAAATTAGGTTGCCCATTTCACCCTCTCTCTCTCTCTCTCTCTCTCTCTCTCTCTCTCTCTCTCTCTCTCTCCCCCCCCACTAAACCCTAATCCCTATACCCTATAAACATAACCTTAAATCTTCAACCCAATACCCCCACCCTATACCTAATATCCTAAACCCTAATCTCTATACCCTATAAACTTAACCTTATACCTTCAACCTTATACCTTAAACCATAAACCCTACACCCTCAATCCTCATCCCTATACCCTAAACCCTAAACCCTAAACATTATCCCTGAACCCTTAATCCTATAATTAAACACTAAATCCTACATTAAACCTTGTACCCTAAACCTTGAACCCTAAACCATCAACCCTAAACCTAATACCCTCAACCCTATACCCAATATCCTAAACCCTAATTCTTATACCCTATGCACTTAACCCTACACCCCCAACCTTGAACACTATACCTAAACCCTACACCTTCAAACCTCATCCCTATACCCTATACCATCAACATTATAACCTAAGCCTCGAACATCATCCCCCAACCCTATACTTAAACCCTAAACCCTACATTCAACCTTGTACACTAAACCCTAAACCCTAAACCTCAATCCTAAACCCAATACCTTCAACCCTATACCCATTATTCTAAACCCTAATCCCTATACCCTATACCCTCAACCCTCAACCCTATACCTTAAACCCTAAACCCTACACCCTCAAGCCTCATCTCTATACCATACACCCTCAACCTTATACACTAAACCATAAACATTATCCTTCAACCCTATACTTAAACGACAAACCCTACACTCTCAAGCATTAACCCTATACCTTATACCCTAAACCCTATACACTTAACCTCATACCCTCAACCCTAAACATTATACCTCAACCCTCAACCCTCAAAATTGTACATAAATCCTAAACCCTAAACCATCAACCCTAAACCTAATATCCTCAACCCAATACCCTCAACTATATACCCAATATCCTAAACCATAATCCATATACCCTATACACTTAACCTTATACCCTCAACCCTAAACACTATCCCTCAACCCTCAACCCTCAATCATTAAACCCTAAACTCTAAACCCTCATCCCTCATCCCTATACCCTATACCCTCAACTTTATACCTAATATCCTATACCCTAAACCATATTCCCTATACACTTAACCCTATAACCTTAACCCTATACCTTAGACCCTAAACCCTCATAGAGGGAGAGAGAAAGAGGGGGAGGGAGGTATTGGGGAGAGAGAGATAGAGGTTGGGAGGGAAAGAGGAGATAAAGATAAGTAGAGATGGAAGGAGAGGTAGAGAGACATGAGAGATAAAGAGTAGATAATGAAGGATATATGGAGGGAGAGAGAGCGAGGTGAGAGAGATGTGAGATAGAGAGAAATAAAGAGAGTGTGGTAGGGAGTGATAGAGGGATATGTAGGTAGAAAGGGATAGGTGAGATAGAGAGAAGTAGAGAGAGATAGAGATAGAAAGGAGGGAGTGTGGGTGAGAGAGGGGAGGAGGGGAGAGGTAAGGAGAGATAGGTAAGATAAATATATGTAGATAGAGAATGGTGACATATAGAGAAGGAGAGTTACAAAGAGGGAAAGAGAGAATGGTGAGATAAAGAGGAGAGGGTGAGAGAGAAAGAGGGTGAGGGAGGAGTGAGAGAGAGGTTAGTTAGAGATAAATAGAGAGAGTGGTAGGGAATGATAGAGGGAGGGGTAGGTAGGTAATTTGGTAGAGAGAGAGAGAGAGAGAGATGGAGTGAGGGAGATAGAGATAAGTAGAGAGGGAAGGAGGGAGGGAGGGAGAGAGAACTGAGGTAGAGAGAATTAGAGGGGAAAGGAGAGATAAATAAAGAGAGAGATAGAGAGTTCTTGAGATCAAGGGAGACAAAGTCAGAAAAAGGGATAGAGATAGTGAGAGAGAGTTCTAGAGTGTAAGGGATAAAAATGAGTGAGATATAGAGAGAAATAATACAAGTTTTTGATTACTGAAATTTGACCTCCTGATTATTGAAATTTGACTAAGTTTGAAATTTGTGAGATCTTCCAAAAACTAGAAGAAAGAGAGAGAGAAGAGAGAGGGGAGAAGGGAGAGAGAGAGAGAGTGGAGAGATAGAGAGTAGAGAGGAGAGAGTGAAAGAGAAATATGATATAACTTGCTAACTACTAAGATTTGACCTCCTGATTACTGAAATTTGATATGTTGATTATTGAAATTTGACTATCTGAAATTTTTAAGATCTTCCAAAAACTAAAATTTGCATTATAACTCCTAGAGATCTGAAACCACTCAAACATCCTGCCTATATACATGAAATATAACTTAAAGAATAAGAAAGTAAATGTCCATATGTAAATGTCAACTTATACTTAAATTTTTATTTCATGTATATAGTTTCCTTGAAAGATATAAGAAGAAAGAGATAACAAAAAGAGAAGAATTTTTTTCAATGTAGACCAAAATGCGAGCGCGTTATAACGCGCTCGTGTTTTGTCAATGCATTCACAAAACATGTCAAAACTAAGATATAACGCGAGCGCGTTATAACTCGCTCGTGTTATATCTTGCTTTGGGAATCCCCAAATGTTAGGATTGGTATTTTCCTTGGAATACCAACCCAAAGGCTTGGAGGGCATTCTCAACAACTAGAGACGTGTTTTTGCAAATTCTACATTTTTTCACATAATTGAGTTCATGCTCACCATTAGGATTGTATGTGGTTCAATATCGAAAAAATCGAACACATGGGTAATGTTGGGTTCTCTCTTAGCTATCCAACAATGTAATTGTTTTCACTTTCTGACAATGATTAGCCTTTCATCCATAATTTCTTTTGTTTGTATGTCTCTTTTTTTTCCAAAAAGTAGTGTTTGGTTTTTTTTTTGTTATAAATTAACCGTTCATCGAATTTTCAAATAAATTACATTTTTAGAAACTAGACTCCATTCTACAAAAAAAAATAAAAAAATAATAATTAGTTTCCAAAATTTGTAGGGGTAGCACAATCAAAATTTTGTTTTTCAAGAAGTGTCCACTTCAAAAATTAGTAAAAAAATAAATATTCATTATAAAATTATCAGAAAAATTGTGCATCAACTAGATACTATTAGCTAACTTCTGACCATTGCGATTTTAAAAATACTAAAAAAAATTCACCGTACGAAGGTCGTACAAAAGTTGCTATGTTATGTTTTTTTGACAAAAACAACACCAATTTGTGTACGCCCCTCTTTGGAACCCCTTAATCTCAACCATTTTAAAAATAAATTAGTAGTTTAGAAATTAGACTTGGAGGACTTTGATCCTTGTTTTTGTTCTATCTCAAAATTTTGAGTGTAACTATCCTCAATTCCATGTCCAAGGTCAGTATTTCCTGATTTCAAAAAAAAGTTGTCCACTTAAGTCCCCTTTTTGGGAACCATCTTGGTGCACTTACCCAATTGTTAGGAAATATTTCATTTGACCCATTATCTTAATCCATTTCCTACATAACCCATGAAAGATAAACATGCATACAAGTAACTAAAATGCATAGATCAAATAGACAAGCCACAAGATAACACAAGATATACCTTAGGAAAACCTTCAAGAGGGAAAAAACCAACCTCCAAAAGCATCCATACTCCATCATATTATTCAACAATAAACCAATACAAGAGTTACGATGAATACCTCTGAATCATAAATCCCTCCAATGCATTCCCATGTGTCCAAGCATGAATCCACACATCCCATGTTATGCTTCACAAATGCACTCCTCAAGAAGACTCGATAATGACAACCAACCCACTCAGCCCAGCCTAAACCACTACACATGTGTTTTCTTTTGTAGACACAAGCTCACACAAAATACAACTAGTGGTAAGGTGAAACCATATACCACAAAACCATGTGAATACAAAACCACTAACCACTTATTTAATATTGGGTACTAAGACATCACTTTATTTAATATTTCCCCAATATTAAAATATTATCACATCTCCCACACATTAAATAATAATACAATGTTACAATAAAACATAAGTGGGTCCCCAAATAATTACCTAGTGTGATTATCCACACCACCAGGGTGCATCACAACTAAATAATTATTTAACTACAACATAATAAATTAGTTTATGCAATGGTTTACAACACCATATCCCAACATTTTCCCACTTGTATACATTGCATAAGAGATCAATGAATGAAATACATCATCATAGCCATACATGAAATCAAATGAATCTCCAACATGCTCTCATGCTCCATCAAGATATCTGCAATAAGAACAATGTGACCACCATCTCAAGCAAGAACTTCTCTCATCGTCCAACATTCTGCCTATGGAAGAAAATGAACATGCCAAGGTGAAGATGCACCAATCCACTAGCACAAGCATCAAATCCAAGTGATAACAAAGTCTCTAACCAAGATGTTGTCAACAAAAAAACCCACACGATCGAAAATAACATCCACAACACATGCTTATACATCCAACCATCCATACCTCCAAGGTATCAATAAATTAGTAAATTCATGCCAAGAACATATGCAACCTGTAAACTGCAACCATAAGCTCCCTATATAAAACATGTTAATGAAGAACATACATATCTATGAACTCCCATTGCATAGGTAATGTTTCAATAACATCCACAACACATGCTAATAGATCCAACCATCCATACCTCCAAGGTATCAATACATTAGTAAAATCATGCCAAGAACATATGCAACCTGTAAACTGCAACCATAGGCTCCCTATATAAAACATGTCAATGAAGAACATACATATCTATGAACTCCCATTGCATAGGTAATTTCAAAGCATATAAAGTCTACCCATCAACACTATATCAAGGTGTGATAATTAAATCAAAACATGATGAACCAAGAAAAATAACAATGATCCACACTTGCAACCCAAATAGCTAATAATCTCTCACAATATGTTTCCACCATCCTCCCAAATCACATGAACATCTGGGAAGGAACCATGAAGAGAGAAACCTATAAACCATAATGTCCTTCTACCGACACTTTAAAAGTGTAATGCTGTGTCAAGTATGATCTCCTAACAAACCCAAATGAAAATCCTCAACAACATCCATAACACTCAATCTCATAGACCAAGTACAAAATATGAATCAATATAACAATGGAAACATGGATGTAAGCCTCTCTAACCAAGAAGATCAAACTCGAAGTAATCATCCCCAATATTGGAAATCATCCCATAAACCATCTCCTACCAATCCTCATCAAACTATGATATCATAAACTCAAATTCACAAGGAGATAACCATGCCATAACATCCCTCAAAATTAATCCTCCAAAACTAACTATCCATAGCTCAAGATCCATATATATGAAAGATAAAGCATATAAACTCATGCTAAATAATTCTCAAATGAGTATCCAAATAAATAACCATGAATCTATACTCAATCCCATGATAAACCAAAGCATGAAACATAATACATCTGAAAGTTATAATGGGAAAATACCTCTGAAATAATAAACTATCGAGTAGACGAAGAGGTGGGAATGAGAATGCTCTTCCAAGATAATCAAGTCATCATAACTCACTCCAAGAACAATATCCTCTATCAGTCCATCATGAAATCACGTCCATGCCCAGGTGAAAGCTCCTCAGTCTTTCTACCAAAACCTCCAAAGAGTAACCATCTCAAGAAAACGTCTCTAATCACAAGAGAACTCCAACTATCACCTACATCTCTAAGTATCCACGAGCACCTATAACCAATCAATCCATGCCAAAATCCAAATGCAATATAGCACCATCATGAAGTAATCAAGAAAATGATCAATATACTCAATACAAAGAGAACTACACACGATCAATGTCAAAGCTCCAACCACAAAATCAAGAACCTATCATGACAACATGATCTAACCATCTCCTCCTAGAAGATCACATGCACCAAAACATACATACATCTTTCTCTCAACATAACATGTAATATGCCAAAATCTAAACTAGCATCAAGAGTAAACCATGGCATAATGGAAAACACTCTAAACCAAAATTAAATATCTCCAATCACATGAAGATAACCATACCCATTGATGCATCCACGCCACTTCCAACAACTCCCACTAAATTGTGATACAAAATACACATGACATCATGACAACCATCTCCTCCATGAAGATCATCTAGGTCTACACACACTCAACTATAATGTTAGTAACATATAAGTAAACCAAGATCTCTAAACCAAGAAGATACATACAACCACCATCAAAACATCACAAACCAATCCAACACCGCTAAGTCATCACTCTCAAAAGCTCCCACTGAAAGTGTATAACCAATGAATGTAACAAGCTATCATGACATCATGATCAAACCACATGATACAAGTCCCATGAACCAACTAATCAAGTACTCAAATCATCCATCCACTCAATCTCAAAATAACATACCAATGTACAAATGACCATAGACAAGGCCAACTAATGAAATCTATAACAACAATGAATCAAACCTAGTGGATATAGATAGTCCACATCTGATTCATCCCATTGCAATTGAATGAGTGGCCAACCTACACACCTGCATAACACGTAGATCCAACCATTGAAACATGCAAACTCATCATCACTTTAGTAACTACAAACTAGGATATCAATGAAGATGACCATGTAGACCAAATGACTCAAATACCAAATCAACCTTAGATTTTATTTTCCAACCATGTCTACAAATAAGTAATCATATTCAAAGAACCAAATAAGCATCAAGAAGATAAGAACAATCTCCTAACATCAAACCATATCACCACCAAACACCACATACATAATCATGTCATGCCAAAGCATCAAATGTACCTACATACCCATGACACCATAACCATAGACATTGTTGTACCTACACTCAACCCCACCCATACAAGACTCTAAGTCTCAAACTATGTACAACCATGTCCTCAAAACCGAAGACAACCTGTGTACTTATCACCATCAAAATACCAACTTTGAAAAACACCTATAAAATTGTACCAAGAAGAACCAATTTGATAATTAGTTGTAGCATCATAAATAACATATAAAAAGATGTACTCCCTCAAGGTTTCGCCTCTTGACTCATTTGGATGCTCACACAATCGCACCCTGAATCTCAGGCACCTACAAGTGATCAAACAAGTACCAAGCTCAATCAGATCTTCAAACTGACAAAAAAACTAAACCATTATGTACTACACTACAAATTCTCTCCAATGCTTCTTCAAAATCAAAAATCCGATTCCATACACAAAAGTTATGACAAAAACCATGCAAATGAGAACATATGAATTCTAGGCTCCAATGACATATCAAAATGGAAAAATCAGGGAACCAAACCTATACCACTACATAGTTATCAGAACCAGCTTTCCAACGACTACAAAAAGTAAATAATATGACATCATGAGCAAAAGTTATGCCTCCAAGAACAAAAACTATCAAATCTAACTATAGAGCAAATTTTGGTGGACCCCACTCCAAAAAAAACAATTTAATTTTTTTTGCAAAAAAAAAGACTTTTAAATCTGATATATTTTATTTTTTAATTTTAGAATTAAAACATTTTAAAACTTTAGTAAATTTAAAGAGGAGGGCAGTTTAAACATATGGTTTTAAACTTTAAATATTTAAAAATTCCTTTTAACTTTTATGTTTTCTTTTATAAAAACATGCGTCCATTTTAACTTTTAAAAATTTCAACAAAGGGTTGACACAATTTATTTCTGGTGGCATGAAATTACGATTGAAAAGTACGACTATGGGCTGGCATAGGTGGGTGTAAATCTGCGGACACCTACCACCTGTTATTTTATTTTTTTGATTTTTTAATAAAAAATATTCAATGCGATTTTTTCTAATGCGTATTTTATTTATTTCGGAGGTTATTTAAATTTTTTTTTTAAATGTCTAATGTCAAATAATTTTTTTGAGAATTTTTTTAAGAGTCGAATTTTTTTTTTCAATTTTTCCAAAATAAGTCAAATTTGATGTCAATCTTTGTCATTTGGCCATCCTGAATCCAACCATGAGGTCCATTTTGTCTCAAGAGGTCATTTATGAAATCTCCACTACAAAACTCTCATTCACCCAAATTTGGAAAACTTCAGATTTGCAATAAACCCAACAAATCTTGACAACTCAAAAGCCCAAATCTACATACAAACACCTGCAACATGTGTTCCATATCTTATAATGCCTCAAACCCTACATGTATGTCCATGACTTCAACTTTGTAAAAATTCTCAAACTAGGGTTATAACAAAAATTCTTCAACCATGAAAGCTTTGATACCACTTGTTTGGAAATATTGCATTTAACCCATGATTTTAATCCATTTCCTACATAACCCATGAGAGATAAACATGCATACAAGTAACCAAAATGCATAGATCAAATAAATAAGCCACAAGATAACACAAGATATACTCTAAAAAAACCTTTAAGAGGGAAAAACTCAGCCTCTAAAAGCATCCATACTTCATCATATTATTCAACAATAAACCAATAAAAGAGTTACAATGAATACCTCTTAAGCATCAAACCTTCCAATGCATTCTCATGTGTCCAAGCACGAATCCACACATCCCATGCTATGCTTCACAAATGCACTCCTCAAGAAGACTCAATAATGACAACCAACCCACTCAACTCAACCTAAACCACTACACATGTGTTTTTTTATAGACGTAAACTCACACAAAATACAACTAGTGGTAAAGTGAAACCATGTACCACAAAACTATGTGAATACAAAACCACTAATCCCTTATTTAATATTGGGTACTAAGACACCACTTTATTTAATACTTTCTCAATATTAAAATATTATCAGATGTCTCCCACACATTAAATAATAATACAATGTTACAATACAACATAAGTGGGTCCCCAAATAATTACCTAGTGTGATTATCCACACGAACAAGGAGCATCACAACTAAATATTTATTTAATTACAACATTATAATAAATCAATTTATGCAATAGTTTACAGCACCATATCCCAACAATAATCATCATTATTACAATCACAGTTCCATCTAACCTCATAAAAATGTGTAATGAGTAAAATTCTTGAAATTTTTATCTACCTTTAAGTTTTCTTCTTCACATTCGGGTGTATATGTTTTTACCTCAAAGAGTACTCCTAGTCACTGGTATATAATGCACAACATTAGTTGAAAGTTTTACAGGTCTATTTTAGTGTCTCTTACCTATATAGTTAACTTTCCAATCACTTAATACACGATAAAACACACATAATTCATTACTCAATTATAAATTCAACAATTGATTATTCATTTTTTTTGTTACATTCACAACCTTCAAAGTCAACGCGTAATTGAATACATTATTACTTACTAGATGACATCTACTCCTTTCTTATTTTGGTACAAACAAGTCTTTAGTTTGTAGATATGTATTAAGAAGTAGTAATAACATGCATCCTAGATAATGTTTTAACTCCAATTTCATATTTTGACAAGGTCTCTTCACAAAGGTTTTATATTTAATTACTATAAGGGAATAGTTTAAACACCACATATATTGATCTTCATAATCATAGTTTAATTGGCTCCTATGCATTCACCTTTGGCTTGAATCTTAATAATCATGTTGTTTCGTTAACTATTTAATACTTAAACAATAGAACACAAGGGTTTGGTAGTTTTTATAGTTCTGATAAGTTTTTTAGGTTACCATTTACTTGCAAAAGCTCTTAAATAACTTAAAGTTTCACCATTCACTTCAAGGTAAAATGGAAAGTTTTGACCTTTTTCCTAAATTGGATTTACTATACCATGCAAGGTTTGGATTATAAGTTGATGTAATCATACATGAAATTTCTCCTACCATCTATAAGGTGATTCCTTTGTTGCTTCACAAGATCATGAATTATGTCCTTATACACTATGCGTAAAGTAAGGATTTTGAGTAACAAGAAAGGCTTAGAGGTAGCATGGTATAAGGCATACAAAGTATTATTCCATTAGTATCTTGAATCTATTACCAAATCATGAACAAGTCCTTGGACTTATGTCCAACTATCGACACCTTAAAGTTTTAATTTTATTCTTTGACAATATTTTAAATCCAAAATGTATGGGGGTGCTCAAATTGCACATAATACAAAGTCAAGAGGTTTTCTATTTTTTTCACTCTTGTTGTTAATTTTATTTAATCAATTTAAGGGTTAAGGGTTAACACATTAATTCCTTATGTTTATCATATAATTCTTTTTTCTTTTGAATAGTTAGGAGTTTCCAAAATATAGTTATGGTGTTCCATCTTTTATTTGTACTAAGGCTTCTATAAGAAATAGGCTAATCCCAAAACAACCATAACTTTAAGAAGTTACATTATTATTGTATTTAAGAATTATGGTCATAAGAAGTCAACAAAATAATGTTTTCTTAATAATACACATCATGATGTCCTATTACGCTATTCATGGATGTTATATAAGGACCACACTTCAGAAACTCATTTATATCCTTTTTAATGTTTAATAAAATCTAATGTCAAAAGGTAGATTAACGCCATAACCTTTGTTAACTAATACAATATTTAGCTCAAGTCATTCACCTTATTTACTTAAAACAACGAACCATGTTTTGATTGAGTTTCTTCTACAATTTGAATGTCATTAATTTAATACTTTATTGACCCATCTATAATGGTCAATTCTTGATCCTTTAGTATTTTACAACCTAATTGGGTTGGATAACTACCACTAAGTTTTTGTTTACTAAACCATGTAATTCCTTTAAGGAATTTTCTGTATCAACATTTTATTCTAACTAGCACAAAGTGGTTTGCATATTTATCCATGCACACACAATAAGTTTAATTCCCTATTTAATTCCAGAGCTCCCTAGGGCTCTAATACCAAGATTTAACTTCACAAAAATTCCATTGAACATTTCAATTTGTGTTCAATAATTTACGAGTGCCTAACACATTCATGACAGTGACAATGAAACAAAATGTCAAAATTCAATACATGAATATTGTCACACAATCACACTATTTATCACCTACATTACATCTCACCATCTATTTAGGGAAACATATAAAAATTTAGGTTTGTATTAATCACACATGAAATAGGGTCTTACATCCCCCTCCCCTTGGCTTAGACTTCCTCTTGGAAGTCTTTAAGGTCTGGACTATAGCCTCAATATACCAACACACATAAATCTAATAACATATTAATTACTTTTTTTGACAAGTATTAATTACAAGGTAAATTCCATGCCCAAATTTTAAAATAGGGCTCACACAATTGGCACAACTATCTTTCTCTAATTTACCAAATAAATAATAATTTATTATTAATGATATCACAATCTTTAATCTGGACTCCAACTACTATGTACATCTCCATTAACGAGAAAACATTAACAATTCTAAAGATACTATTATATCACAATAATACATTTATAATGATATTATACTATCTCACGTTGCTTACAATAGTAATTTTAATGTTTTCAATATTATAGATTTCTTTCCACATTAATATCATTATCATTAGTATCATTAAGATCAAAATTTTAATATTGACCTATCCAGAATTTATAGCTTACTAAATAACTAAAATTATTATCATTAATAAAATACCATTTGCATGTTAAATATAAATATAATTAATTTTACAATTCTTATTTAAAAATAATAATACTTACATACATAATTATTATATATAAAAAAATAACATAAATTTCTATTTGAAAAGCTAATAAAAATTGAAATAATTTAAACCACTTAATATCATAATTACAATTTTAAATTCATTACTCTCATTCTTTTTCAAAAATATAATCCACGTAGCCCTCCCCTTTTAACCCCCTTTTAAAAAAAAAGAAAAGAAAATTTACTTGATTACTTTCTCTTTTGTTTTTTTGTTTAAAAGGCCAAATGATCCCTATGTAAAGGATAGGATTTTCTTTTTTAAAAGATGGTGCCTTCATAGAGCAAGAAGAATAAATTGCTTTCCTCTCTTTATTTATTTATTTGAGTTCGAGCTATATTAGTATTTTATGTAAAAATCTCATTATTATTATTTTCTTTAGAATTCACTAGAATATCGATATATTAGTATTTATATTAAAAGAAACACATGGCTATCAACACTAACATCTTGTTCACATAATCCAAAAGTTGTAATCATAAAACAAGAACAATGTCCCCATCAATATAGTACATATAAATTCATCTTTTATCCATGGGTTATAAACTTCAAGGAGTAGGTTTGCACTGTGAACCACTAGGTGTGGCTCTATTATGTGGGTGCGGTGGGTTTGGACAATATTCAATAGAAGTTTTATGGTTTTTTCTGGATATTGTCCTCTTGTCTCTCAACCCTTATTCACTCTAGTTGGCATCTCAATCCTAAAGGGGATCCATATACTAGGGGTACACATTTAACATACGATTGCATTGGTAATGTGCAAGAAAGTAAGGACGCTAGTACGAGAAGGGAAACCCATTGAGAGAAAATTGAAAGACGTCTTCTTGTGGTTAGATATTTGAATTTTTTGGGGCTTAGAAAGAAATAGAGTTAATGTGTTGATAGACTAAGGTTTTGAGGGTTGATATTAAAGGGATAATTTATTTTTGGTGTGTGAGGGTATTTAATCTTGAGTCATGCGAGGTGAAAGTGGGGTTAGGGTATTGGAACCCCTATCTAAATTTGAAACTTGGATGGATCCTTAAATATGGCTTTATAGAGAGTTGTTGGTCAATTTCCCTAGTTGGGATGCAAAAATAGATCCCCTGGGGTCTATACTCTAGTTGTAGGGGTCAAGTGGGCATACAATAGTGCCCCTAGGACATGATTTGACCCCTGAAAAGCCCTCATAATGAAGAGTGACGAATTTTGAGGAGAGTATGGGGTGGGAAGATTGAAGGGTTGTCCAAGTGCATGCTCCCCTCACTAAAGAGGAAAAGAACTTCATTGATGGAGGGAGGTACACTCCACACCTCCCCATCCAAGGGTTTCAATTTGAAACTCATATATATTTTGGGGAGGAGGAATGAGTGGGGTGTTACCCACTTATCCTTTTGGAGAATTCTAGTTGAGATAGAAGAAAGGATGAGGAGAGGAGAGGTTTCCTCTTTTTTGGGAGATAGTGATCAAGATGACTTGGCTTGGAGAGAAAATAACAATAGAGAGTTTAATCCCCTCATCTAAAGAAAAGAGAGAAGTTTTCTCTACTTTCCACATTCCTTTGTTATCTGTTGTAAGATGGTGAAATGTTTGTTTGGTTCTTGGTTGAATATGGTGAGTGGAGAGCCTATATGCACGCAATTTGATGTTATGTTATTTTTATCCTTTTTGTAAAATTTGAGAAGACCTATTCATCATCTTGGGGTTAAAGGATTTCTTGCTTGGGGGTATGGCTAGAGCCCATGAGGCTTCATGATGCCATTACGATTGAGTGGAGAGCAAGCTTGCATTCCTTGTAGGGGAGGGCTATGTGGATTATAGTTTTGAAAAAGAAAGAGAGTAATGGATTTAAAATAGGAATTATGATATTAAGTGGTTTAAATTATTTCAGTTTTGATTCTTTTCAAATAGAAACTTATCTTATTCTTTTATATATAATAATTATGTATGTATGTATTATTGAAAATATTAACATTACAATTGTGAGCAACATGAGACAGTATAATATCATTATAAATGTATTATTGTGATTTAATAGTATATTTAGAATTATTAAGGTTTTCTCATTAATGAAGATGTACATAGTAGTGAGAGTGGATTAAAGATTGTGATATCAATAATAATAAATTATTATTAATTGGGCTAAATAATGCTAGTATGATTAATGGTAAATTAGATAAAGATAGCTGGGCTAGTTTTGTTAGCCCTATTTTAAAATGTGGGCATGGCATTTACCTTGTAGTGAATACTTGTAATTTTTATTTTATTTTTTTATGATGAATTTTTTTGGGCATGACACTAACCTTGGCCATATAAATATTGAGGAATTTAGAGAGCGAACCTTTAACACTCCAAATACCAAGTTATACAAGAAGATTAAGCAGACTGGCATTCCAAAATAAATGTGATTTCTACCCTCATTAACTAGCCCTGAGTTGATTCATGGTTGCAAATAATTATACCACAAGGATTCCTAGAGGATCATTACAATAGAAGGAAGGGTGGTAGCAAATTTTTCAACTCCCTCCATTGCTAGAGTATTTAGGAATCCTTCATTTTTGAGATGGAGGTGATAAGAAAAGTTTATGCAACTAAGGTTTTCGAAGAAGATACTACTAGTTTATTACATGTAATCAATAAGAAATAGATGCATACTCCTCAAGAAAGTGTAGGTAAATTTCCCAAGAAATTGTATAGGAGCAACTTCAAGGAGGAAGTCAATGATTTGGTCACTCTATTAAGCAAGGTTGCAGGGTTTCCTATTGCCTACACATTCGAGGAATGGATGTACTTCTTCATTAAGATCTTAAGAGGCGAAATTAAGTTCAATTGGGATAAAATGATTAGGGACAACTTGCACGAGCATTTATCTGCAGTGAAAAATATTTTGAGTTTCATATGACTTCATGTGTCATCTACCTTTTGGCAGCCAACTTACCCTATAGGGGTCTTACTTGCAAAGTAAATATAGGGACATGCCTCGATGAATACATTGTTTATGAATGCTATCCACAACTCCAGTACTAAAATTTCAAGAAAAAATACAAGAGGGTGAATGATGCATTCATTATGTATATCATCAAATCATTGCAAGGAGATTTTGGGACTAGGTTGTTTTATTCTGCGAAGGGTATGATATAGAGGTTTGGATATGTTAAAAATCTAAAATAGATTGAATAACCAAGATCTTCTATGAGAGAGATAAGCTATAAATCTATAAATAAAATAACATAATTAAAGATTGAGATTCCAAGAGATGTGTAAATGTCAAGATGACAAAATTGTACTAGGAGCTCAAAGCAAATATGTAAAATAATGATTGCATGCTTTAAGGTGCGTGTATGTCAAAGTATGCAACAATACAAGAGAATGAATGGAAATACAAGCTAGGTAGTCAGTTCATATAGAACTAAGGAGATGATGGGGGTGGAAAATCCAACCAATAGGAATTAGCAACCTAAAGTGGAGATGGCCACCAAAAGTGGAAAGTATTCCAACCTTCAAGGAAGGTGACACAACATCACTTATCTCCTAGTTATGAAATGATAAATTCACTTTATTATCCTAAGAAAGCTTAATAAAACTATAGGAAAAACCTAGTACTAATGGAAAATAAATTAACCCACTAGAAAAATAAAAACCTATGCCAACACCCCCCCTCTTAAGCATAGATTAGGAGGATGAAAAATATGATGGGTCCTAGAAAATAAATCCATGTTAGGTACCAATGTACATATAAAATTCCCTACAAAGAAGAAGAAGTCACATCCCACAAAAAGGAAGTACTCCCCCCATAATAGAGAGAGAAATGAAGTGCAAGGAAAAAGAAGCCCCCCCAAAGAGATCTAATGGTAGATGCCCAAAATTGGATGCAGAAGATGGTCCATGATGATTGAAAAAAGTTCCTCCCTTTAGGAAGAAACAAAACCAAAGGTGTATGTGAGCTATCTCCCCAATTCTAAATGGAATTTGTAAGAAGAAAATTCAAGATATATGGAGTCTTTGAACTCAGCTCGAGTGTCCCCATGTCAATGTTGAAGGCTCCCACAATCAAATCAGTTATTCTAGGCCACCCTACTGAAAATGAAAACTTAGAATCTCCTAGAGATTGATGTAGAACATTATCCAAAAACTCAAGTATCTCCTCTGAAGATGTCTCCCCAAAATTATGATCCAAAGTATCCACACTCATATCAAACTATGATGAATCATCATGTAGAGAATGAAAAAGAGGGTCAAAGTGTTCCCTCACAACATATGAAGACGAATAAAATTCATCAAAGAGAGGATGGATACACTTAATAGTGTCTCCCAAATATGAAATATGTGTCTCCATAAACAAGTCTCAAATACCTGTCAATAGATCATCCCAAGCTATATCTAAAAGTCAATGAATGCCCTACTCCAAAGAATCACTGGAAACTTTCAAAGAAGCAACATTGGAATCTAAAGTAACAATAGTAGATGGAGGGGATGGAATGAAAGATTCAAGAACTTGATCACTTGCGAGAATACCCAAGTTCAAGTAACCAAAATTCTCCTCAAAATCAGATTCCACACTAGAAGTGTGATCATCATCCAAAGGATCAAAGTCATCATCAGGAACAAAATTTGAAAAGGAATACAATTGAGATGCTTGATCAACCATCCCAGTAGCAATTATCTCTCTACTCTCCAAATCTTTGGTAAGAACTAAATTAGGATTGAATTCCACAATCTTCCATGTTCCACTATGAGTAACTTGATAGATGGAAAGAAGATTATTATACAAATGAGGTACACACAATACATCATTGAAAGTACCATCCCCTATATCAATAGATCTCTTCCCAATTACATTCATATATGTATTGTTACACATCAAAATAGGTGACATAACACAAAGCTCAAAACAAGAGAACATGGACTATGAAGAAGTCATAGGATGAGAAGCTCCCAAATCTAGAAGGCATCTCCTTGATCCAATACTCATAGAAGCACAAAGAGATTTTCTTTTATTTTTTTTTGATGTAGAAGCATAACTAGCATGACCTTTTTCCTTTTTCTTTGTAGATTCTTGGTTTGATGAATATGGATATTTAGTGACCACTTTATTACTCTTGTCAAGAAGATGTGTGAGGTGATCAATTTGTTTCTTCACACATTTGTGTTCATCATGACCAAGTTTCTTATAATAAGCACATTTTACCTTTTCCTTATATTTTTATTGATTTTAAGAAGATTTAGTGTCTACATTAGAAGTAGGGAAAGACACATCCGAAGCATTCTCTCCTTGATTCTTTTGTTTCTTACTTTGTTTGAATTTATCTTTCTAATCTTTAGTGCCTTGACTTGCACCAAAAGCATGAGACTTAGAATATTTGATAGTGCACATTTGAACCAACTTATCTTGTTCTTTTGTGAGTTCATTAGAAAACACATCAAGAGAAGGAATTTTGTAGGATGTTCCTAAGGCACTTTTAGTGGCATATAATGTAGAAACAAGGACTGAATAATCTGGACCAAGTTTAGAATGAATACTTAAGATCAAATTTTTATCATCTTTCTCAATTCCACACCATTTCAATTACAATATTATGGCCTTTAGTTTGGTGAAGAAGTCTTGTATTGTATCAAAATGTGAAGGAATTAACCCTATCAGCTCATTCTCCAATTGATGACCTCTTCATTCATCTTGTGCACCAAAGAGTTTTTCCAATGTTGTCCAAAATTCATTTGGTTTAGACAAATATTCAACATGAAAATTTTTGGAGATACAAACATACATAAGGTTCCAAATGCTTTATCAAACTTATTAAACCATTTTGTCTTTTCTACATCAATTTTTGGTTTAGTTTCTAGTCTCATTATTACCCTATACAATCCATACTTTTTCAAGTAGAGGGACATTTTACTTTTGCAATCAATATAGTTGTAGGGTGGTTAATATAATAACTATAGTTTGATCCATTTTAGGTAAAAATGAAGATTGTTTATGAGTGCATGAAAAGAGAAAGAAAAATGAAAAAGAGACACCCCCCCATTTCCACAAGTATCAAAAATTACCCCCCAAGATATTACAATGTTGACACTTTATGATTAGTACATTTACAAAGCCTTTTCCAAAATACAATGCTCAATAGGCCCACAATGACAAAAGCTATAAAATTGATACAAAATGAATTTGAGATAAAATCTAGAAAAATTATCTTTATAGCTATGTAGTTCTATTTAATACATTTCTAGTGCTTATGTGTTTCCAAAAAATGGAGCTTTGGGGTGAAAGTTATGGCATTTTGAAGAAACAATGCAACAACAGATTCAACCTACAATATTTGGAAAAAAATAAAAATAATAATTTACAAAGCCTCTATAGATGGAAAGTTCTTGTTACCAGCTTTCCAATGATATCTCATTTTTAAAAAATGGACACCGTGGCAAAAAGTTATGAATCTCTTAAAAAATAGTTGACTTTAGCCTGTAGTGATGACCCCTTGGGAAAATAAAAATTTACCAAAAATCAAATTCACCTAAAATAAATTTTTTTATATGAGAATAGGGGTTTTTCAGCCTTTTAAATGCAATGATAAGGTTTGTTTGGACTGAAAATTCTCTTGCAAAAAGTTGTTCAACATATCTAAGCTTCAAATCGGTATTTTCTACTGTGTAATATGGTAGCTAAACTAAGTGAAACAAAATCCAAATATGAATTTCTTAAGCCTCCCAAACACAATGGGATAGTTAAAAATACTGCCACTATAGCCACAATAACTACAATCATCAGATCTCACCAAAAAAAAATGAAAATTTATAGGATTAATAGATCTTCATAATTATTTTTTGATTCTCCAGATCATTTTAAACACAAGAGAAGAGAATACGAGAATTTACAAGATCATATAAAAACTACAATCTCTTAATCAAGAATCCAAGTACTCAAAAATCTCAAAATATATGTTCTGATACCATGTTAGAAATATGAAATAGATTGAATACCTAAGATGTTCTATGAGAGATAAGCTATAAAACTATAAATAAAATAACACAATTACAGACCCGAGATTCCAAGAGATGTGCAAATGTCAAGATAACAAGATTACATTAGGAGCTCAAAGAAAATATGAAAAAATAATGACTACATACATCAAGGTGCATGCATATAAAACTATGCAACAATGGAAGAGAATGAATGAAAATACAAGATAGGTAGTGAGTTTATATAGAAATAAGGAGATGATGGAGGTGGAAAATTTAACCAATAGGAATCAACCACCAAAAGTGGATATGGACCACCAAAAGTGGAGATGGCCACCAAAAGTGGAAAGTGTTCCACCCTTTAAGGAAGGGGACACCACATCACTTATCTCCTAGTTATTAAATGATAAACTATTATCCTAAGAAAGCTTAATAAAAGTGTAGAAAAAGCCTAGGACTAAGGGAAAATAAATTAACCCACTAGGAAAATAAAAACCTAAACCAATAGGGTATTGGTTCATACAATTCCAAAATTTCACATATTTATGGATTGAAGGGTTCTCTGGTGCTCCATATAGGCTACCAAGGTATCCAACATATAAGATAATGCTACTTGAGCTAACTAGGTAGTTGGGCACTTCACATAAATTGCTACAATATAAGCATAGAGCTAGAGTCCCGTACCCCATGACTTTTGGGAGAGGATTGTATGCTTTTCCTTCAACCCCATATGCAAAGAATTCTAACAAATAAATCTAGGAATATGGGTTTTTGACCCAAAGTGTGAGGTTTTGTTCATCCTCTAGGAAAGATGTAGAAATATGTTGGGAAGTAGCATGTGCACCAGTTACACATTGAGGATTTTCGGGTGAACTACAAAAAATAAGCATGAAGTAAGAAAAAGAATGTACATGAGAGTGTTCCTCAAATTTATTCACTCTAAATCTATGTACATTTCTAGACAAAACCAAGGAGGATGAAAATTTACTTGATGAGGAGGCCCATGGTAAAATAATAAACTTGCCTCTTCCATTCATGGATTGGACCAAAGAGGAGGAAACCAATATTGATGCGATCACTCATCCAGTGTTAAGAAGGACCAAGAAGTGGGTTGAAACACCGATTTATCACTTTGAGAAGCAAGGGGTTGATCTCACCTATGGTGAGTTGGATAAAGAAGAGGCACAAAAAATTGAAGATGGTGAAAAAAATGATGAAGAGCATGTAGGAGGAGCATCAGAAACAAGTTCTTCTAGCAAAGGTGCTCCATCTCCTCCAAACACAAGGGCTAGAAAGAGAGAAGAGGTGCATGAGCATAATCCAATAGAGAAGCCATGGGTTTACAAGAGAAAAGGTATAGAGGACAATGGGCCCACTTCAAAGAACACAAAGAAAACTGACACCCTGGTAAAATGGAAACATTCAAGGAGGAGCCATCTCCACTTGAGGACTCACAAGTTCAAGCATCTCTTGCTCATTCACATCTGCTCACTCCATCTTCTTCTCCTCCACCACATTCTTCTCTAGTCCCACTCTTCCACCTATCATCTCTTCACCACCTTTCATTAATCTCTCAGTCCACCTCACCTCGTCTACTCCCTCCACCTCTCCCATCATGGTCGATTCATCACCATCATCTTTGGCTACTTCTTCTCCATCTTCTTCCACCTCACCTCAATTCACCTTCTCTACCTTACCACCTACCATCCCATCCATTCCCACTTTCACTCCTTTTATTTCCTTGCCAGAGTCTTTCTTGGCTCATTTAAGAGGCCTACCACAACCATTGCCCGATGTCCTATTGTCTAAAACAAAGAAGGATCTATTGAGCCAACTAAAATTTTCTTCCCCTTCCCAATAGGTGCTTGATCCTCCAAAGATGGAGTGAATTGAAAATATTTGGGAGGAAATGCAACACCAAGAGAGGAAAAATATTAAAGATGTGGTTGCATCCGAAGAAGAATCTGTTGCTCCCAAGCATAATGAATATGCCAAAGATTTGGGTGATGGTCTCAAGATCATCGAGCCCGAGGGAAAATATATAGAAGAAGATGAAGAGGAGGAGGCATCGAGAGAAGATAAAACAAAAGAAGTCCATGAACAAGAGATTTTTGAGGAAGAGAAAGAAGAAAATATTGAGGAAGAGGAAGCAGATATTGATGCTACTCATAAAGAGGAACCAAGAGAAGACAAGACTAAAAAATCGTTGAAGAGTAAAATATTGAGAGGGAAGAAGAGTAGAAAGAGGAAGAACCACACATAGAGCAGCAAGAAGTGTTGCCCCATTTCCCTCGTCACTAATGATTTCCCCTTCGTGGTTGGAATAGCAATTGAAAGATAAAGCTCCTATAGTCCAAGACTCAAAGGCTAGCTTTGAGGCAATCCTGGAACGTGTGAGGCAACAACAAAAAGAAAAGAAGGTCAGAGTTTGATCTCACATCATTAAGGATACTTTGAGATCTTGTACTATTTACATTTTCACCCTGGTTATGGATAAGGATGTAGCTTCCATTTTTCCCTTTGATTATAAAATAAATTCTATACATATTAGACCAACAAATAAAGCCCAAGAGATTGATGAATTTCAAGGGTCAGTAGCTACTATTTTGATGAGGTTGGATAAAGATCAAGATACTAAGAAGCAAATCAAGGCTTAGGTTTTGAAGCTCACTACTTTCATCCAAAAAATAATGGCTCCTAGATAAAGTATCCCTATGGATGTTTCTACTCCCATGCTTCTATCTAGGGAAGATGTCAACAAAATGGAGAAAATGAAGAACTGGACTCAAGCTATTGTTGACTAGATTGAGTGCATTACTGGAAAAGGAGACAAAGCAATAAGTTTTATAATGGAAATGCATAATAATTATCTTATTTTGAAGGAGGTAGTTGACAAGGAGATTGAAGATTGTGTCTCCTTCCTTGAATATTTTGAGATGATGAGTCCAAAGCTACAAGTAATTTGAACATTGTCTATAGAATTTTTGGAAAGAGAGGGAATTATGAAAAAGGATAAGGTTGAGGAGCCTCCATTATTGTTGTATGCATTTGATTTCCATAAGGAAATCATTTCACATTTTTTTTCTAGAATTAAGGATAGTTGGTGATAGGATCAATGATCTGCTATCAAATTGTGATCAGTTTTTGATAAACATGGATTGAGCTACCATTGCTGCAAAAAAGTTGGATGATGTAGGTATTAAACATAATTGGCAGAAGAATATGCATAAGGATTCCACTGACAACTTGGATGGAAATTTCTTAGATGTTGCTACTAGGATATCTACAAGATCAAAAGAAATTATAGGACAAAGGAAAGCCTGCATAAATTTACATGGAGATCTATTGGAAGAATACAAGGTCATCAACTATAGGGTCAACATGGCACAAACTCCACCACATGAGCATTTGATAGAAGTATTATCTAATTTGTCAAATATGTTGTATAAGAAAAAGAAGCTAGAAATTCTATAATTGATGGTTAATATATGTAATTTCCAACTGACTATAAAAGTAGTTACCTTAAAGTGTGCACACCTAAATTTATGGGATTTTGTAGGATGTTTTAATATAAAATGTATTAGGATATTTTACATTCTGCTAAGCTCACATGTGATCCTATTTAAAAATTGGGGATAATTGTAAATGCATTTAATACACCCCAAATATTAAATTTAAACTAAATCCTTGCTCTTGGTGTTGATTTAATCTCCACCATCCATTCTATAGAGTTTTTCTTTAAAAGGTATCCTCCTCTCATTTGCAAGGGGTTGAAAATAATTATTTTTGACTCAGTAAGGTTGAAAAAAATTGTTGTAACAAGCATTCTAAAGCAATAAAAGTGAAAGAATTGAAGTGTTGATGATTTTTCTTGTTATTTTTGGATGCATGCAAAATTCTCTCTTCTAGTTTTATTTCTAGTATTGTTAGTTTCAATTCAATTTTTATAATAGAAAAGTGTTAAGGTATTTTGATGAACTTCCAACTCATACCACTTATAATTTGTTGATTATAGATTGTAGTGTATAGTTATTTTGAGATATTTTATTACATTAGTTCAATTGTGAATGCTTATACATGTTATGCCAAGTTGTTGGGTATGTGTATGAAGTATTTACAATCTAAAAATATGAAGTTTACTTCAAGATTGTACTATTTCTATAGTGTTGTAGGCTAGTCCTTGATTAAGCAGAAGTTAGTTTATTAGGATTTTTTTTATCTACAACATCCACCATTGTTACAACTATCCTTAGTTTTTTAGAATTAGGAATCTGCCATAGGCTAAAGGGGTTGAGGGATTAAACTTTAAGGGTTGAGGGTTGAGGGTTGATGGATTAAGAGGGTATATGGGTTGAGGGATTAGGGTTTAAGGGTTGAGGGTTGAGGGATTAAGAAGGTATAGGGGTTTAGGGATTAGGGTTTAAGGTTTGAGGGTTGAGGGTTGATAGATTAAGAGGGTATAGGGGTTGAGGGATTAGGGTTTAAGGGTTGACGGTTGACGAATTAAGAGGGTATAGGGATTGAGGGATTAGGGTTTAAGGGTTGAGGGTTGAGGGTTGAGGGATTAAGAGGGTATAGGGGTTGAGGGATTAGGGTTTAAGGGTTGAGGAATGATGGATTAAGAGGGTATAGGGGTTGAGGGATTAGGATTTAAGGGTTGAGGGTTGAGGTTTCAAGGATTAAGAGGGTATAGGGGTTGAGGGATTAGGGTTTAAGGGTTGAGGATTGAAGGTTGAGGGATTAAGAGGGTATAGGGGTTGAGGGATTGGGGTTTAAGGGTTGAAGGATTAGGGTTTAAAGGTTGAGGGATTAAGAGGGTATAGGGATTGAGGGATTAGGGTTTAAGAGTTGAGGGTTGAGGGTTGAGGGATTAAGAGGGTATAGGGGTTGAGGGATTAGGTTTTAAGGGTTGAGGGTTGAGGGATTAAGAAATTATAGGGGTTGAGGGATTAGGTTTTAAGGGTTGAGGGTCGCGAGTTGACAAATTAAGAGAGTATAGGGGTTGAGGGATTAGGGTTTAAGGATTGAGGGTTGACAAATTAAGAGGGTATAGGGGTTGAGGGATTAGGATTTAATGGTTGAGGGTTGAGGGATTAAGAGGGTATAGGGGTTGAGGGATTAGGGTTTAAGGGTTGAGGGTTGACGGATTAAGACGGTATAGGGGTTGAGGGATTAAGAGGGTATAGGGATTGAGGGATTAGGGTTTAAGGGTTGAGGTTAAGGGTTGAGGTTGAGGGATTAAGAGGGTATAGAGTTGAGGATTAGGGTTTAAGGGTTGATGTTGTGGTTAAAAGGTATAAGGTTGAGGGATTAGGTTTTAGGGTTGAGGGTTGAGGGTTGAGGTGTGAGGTTGAGGGATTAAGAGGGTATAGGGTTGAGGGATTAGGGTTTATGAGTTGAGGGATTAGGGTTTATGGGTTGAGGGTTGAGGGATTAAGAGGTATAGGGTTGAGGGATTAGGGTTTAAGAGTGATAGGGCTGAGGTATTAGGGTTTAAGGGTTGAGGGTTGAGGGATTAAGAGGGTATA